>JBBYHK010000008.1:605070-621311 GCA_038382065.1 Adansonia grandidieri
TGAGCTTACCTTATTGAGCCATGGCATTGGTAGGGCTCAAATCAAACTAACGCCTTCTCTTCTTTAGGGTTATTTCCTAGTCCTTTTGAGTTTAAGGTTATTTCGTGTTTGGTGTATTTGAAGTTTTAGTTATTTCAAATTTAAGTAGACTTAGCAATATTAAAACAAGGCATGAAAAAAATAATTAAAGCATAAAATAAAGCTCGATACGGAATAAAATGAATAATAAACATAATATGAATACATAAATATCTTAAAAATTATATAATATAAATTATTAATGTATTAAAATTTATATAAATATAAATATTTTAAAATAATTATTATATAATAAAATATACGAATATAATTTTTTTTTTTGGTTTTAGATTAAATTTAAGTGGATTAAAATTCAAATTTTTAAGTAAACTTTTGAATTCAAATATATTTTATCATCTTGGTTATTGGTGTAAATAAAAAAAAAAGAATTAATAAGTTAAAGCAGAGTAGGCGAGGATTGCCTAAAAATTCCTAGTGACATGAATGCATTAATACTTCCAAACCCCGTGTCAGTTCATTTGCTGGAACAAGAAATTAAATCCCATCTGCACCGTTCGTTAATGCAAAAGCGCGCCCGCAAACACTTACACCAACTTGATGGAACTCGACTCGGTGCATGGATTTTTTTAATATCCTGGATATTTCTCCCAGCTCGTTGATTGGTTGTACTCATGAGACGGGAAAAAAAGCCCACAAATTGTACTCGTAATAGCTGCATGTTCATTGAGCCATGTTTTCTTGCACAGATTTCTAAAAACAGAGATTTTCATTTTTAACATCAAGATAATACGTGTATATTATATATATACACACACACACACACACATTGTTTGGTTGCAGTGGGATCCTACTTTCACAGTTGTTGATGGGTTGACAAAACTCTAGGCTAAGGCCACCTATCAAGATTCCTGCAACTTTGAAGACATGATTATCTGGAATTTTAGATGTAATTTGATTAATTTATATGATTATTTTTAAAATTTGATATTGAATGTATTTGAATTTTGAATTTTAAAATTGGATATTTTTCTCTATCGCTAAATGCAACTCTTTTGTAAGAAAAATCATAATTTTGATGAGGTTCAATCAGAAATGTGCAATTTATTGTTGAAAAATTTGAATCGAATCAATCGATTGAACCAGTTGAATAGTAAATTAGTGCTAACATGTTCTGGTATATGTTATAAATAGGAACATTAGAGAACGGGTAAAAAAATGATTAAAAAAAGGAAAAAAACCCGAATTTGAGTTTATTTTTTAGTATTCTTTTCCAGAAAAAATTATATAATGAAATTTAAAACTTTAATCTATTATATCTATAATAAATACTATACTATTTAGCTTAATTTATATTTTATTAAATTTTACTACATTTAATACTTATTTGATATTAAAAATTTATTTTACATTAAATTTTTTAATTAAACAATTTAATTCAATTGGCATAACTAATCCGACTGATTGAATTTATTATTTAAAAATCTCATTAGTTTAACTTTCGATTCAATTTTTTAAATATCGGTGCAATTAGAATATATCTTTAGCCTGTCCCCTTAACCCGATGCCTTGACCTTATCCTCAAACATGATGCTCACACATGATTAGTAATACTATCTAAGAAAGAAAAAACAATCATAACATGCTGCTATTTGAGACTACTTGAATAATCTCTAGTTTCATGGTTGAACTACATAACAAATGCCATTGAAATAAAACTAAGCTACCTCAGATAATGATAATTACTTATGCGCTTTATCTAGATATGTTTAAGAATCGGGTCATGGCTCAAATTTTTTTAAAATTTTTTATTTTGGTCATAAGTCTAAATTATTGTTATTTATATATTTTTATAATTAAATTTAAATAAAAAAAATTTTATCAATTAAAAATGATATGATTTAAGCTTACTTGACTAAAAAAATATATGTATGCTCATGCTTAATCTAATTCAAACCGGACATGTTAGACTAAACTCACTATTGAATCCTTGAACAAGTTGAGCTTCATCATTGTAAGATATCAATGTTTCCATTGGTTTCTACGATCAACACAATGAAGAGGGCAAAGTGAGGGATGCAACGAGACTTTCTACCGTTAATCCTTTTACCTTTGCATTTGTCACTAACTTGATTTGAACTTATTATAAGAGTCACATATTAGAAGTGTTCATGGGTAAGTCGAGATGAACTTAAAATTGAGCTTTTGCTTTGTACCAAGTTCACACATAAAACTGATATTAAAGATATTGGATTTATTGATTTATGTGTTGCATCGTATTTATACTATTTTTTAATCATAATTATGTTTAAAGTATTTTATCATTTATATAAAAATTACATTAATAATTTCTATTATATAAATTTTAACATGCTTGTCTATTCATATCATATTTATGTTATTTTTAATTTTGTGTCGTGTTTTGTATCACACTTTTTTTATATTTTTATAATCATATCATGTCTAAAAAAGTTTAATTGATATTATAATTATTAATGTAATAAATATAGTCAATTATAATTACTAGCATAATAAATTATTATTAAAATAATATTAACGATTATTTTAGGATTTAGATTATGATGTGATATTGTAAATATTGAAATACCTATAAAAATATTTTTGTACTATGTAATTATATTTAGTAAAATCAATAACAACTTTGAAATAAATTCTTGAATAATGATTTCAAAACCTGAGCTCGGCTGTTCACCCATTTGCAGCCTAAGATTAATGAAATGCCCTTCCTCTTTTTCTTCTTGTTTTAAATTAATAAGAAACAAAAAAAGAATTAAAATTTTGTATAATTATTTGGTTAATTATTATGGTACTATTATAGAAATATTTATGAGTTAGATTATTCGTTTAAATTTGAAAGTCGATCCGATATTTGAAAAAAGATTTGGATGAAAATAGTAAAGGCGAAAATAAGTTGAGGAAAAAAATGAGATTCATTTGAAAAAGGTCAAGCCTTTGGCCTCCAACATTCAAACTCGGATTTAACTTAATTCATTTTTTTAATTATATAATATATTATTTTTATATTAATGTAATTTATATTATATAAAAATTAAATATATTATATTATATATAAACATTACAATTTTTTTTAAAATTATTTATATTTTAAAATTTAATAAAAATATCTAAAAATTAAATTTAAAAATAAAAATATAATGTTAATGAATCTAATGCATACACAAATATCGAAATATATATTTTTGACAAGAAAATTTGAAATATCTTTAATATTTCAAAAATACACTACAAAAAAAATAATGGTAGATTGGCCCGCCGAAGTTGAAGTTGATAAGTGACAGGCTCCTCGCTACTCTCAAGCCAATCTGGGAAAGTCTTCTGAATTGAAATTGATTCGCTTTTGAGCTTTTGCACGTTATGGTGTATCAACATCACAGCATCCATATCTTTTCTCTGTAAACAGGGCAAAACCTGACCTTCCCTTCTTTATATTCTCAGCTCTTTTTTGAACTCAAAACAAAAAAGATTATTGCCCCCCACTTTTACTTTACTTGCTTCAATTTCCATGACTTGTCTCCCCTTTTCACTTCACAACTCTCAACCTTTTCTTCATCCTAAACGTTTGGGAGGAGTCACGATCTTGAAGGAAATTAGGAAACTGTTGCTAGTGTTTGGAAGTTGTTGAACCTAAGAATCAAGGAATCACGAAAACACAAAGAAAAGAGAAGAGAAAATCAACACAAAGATTTTAACAAGGTTTGGTATTGGGCCTACGTCCTCGGGAGTGGCGGCTGTTGCTTTATTCACTACTTAATTTAGAGTTACACCAACCATATATTTATACTAACTTGATCCAGTACAATTTACAAAATTGCCCATGTACTATACCGTGAGGGTGTTGCCCCCGCACCCCTAACCTATCTATGCATGGACCCTCTAAAAGGCAGATGCCGCTGCTCCGCTCCAGTATCAGCCCACTTACCTTTGTATATAAAATTATATGAGCCATATATAACAGAAGTAGTCGAGCCATATACAACAGAATTAGTCGAGCCAATCACAATGCTAACCATCAAACTGAGAACAAAATCAGAATTCACATTAAAAGTCAAGTGCACTTCTTTCTTGCAGCTCTTTTCTGCTTTCTATTTCGTGTTTTCTTTTGGGAATTGGGCATTTCTTTTCCCATTAACTAGTTGAAAGCTTCTTGTGTCCCTATTTTAAATATATTATTTCCTTCCTCTATCTTAGGCTACTTTTAGAGTGAATGCATAAATAGAAGCAACTTTTTGCCTTCATGGATTTTACTTGTTTCATGATGAAAAATTGTCGTGTAGGGAATCCATTAGTGTTCTTGGGTCATGTGAATGCGATAGATCATCAAAGCTGTTCCCTCGTATGGGTTTCTCAGTGTATAGCCCATTGCCCGTATTTCAGGCTTAGACCCTAATTGGTGAAACCAAGTTCTTTGTAGATTCCTAGGATAAGAAGACAAAAAAACTGATAGAGGAATAACTAAGATTTACACCTTGTTAAGCATAAACCTGAGTGATTTATTTCTTAAACAAGATGGAAATTTTCAGCAGGAAGTTTAGTGATCATTGAGATATGGTGTCTGAATTAAATTTATTTGAACCCATGCATGATGAAGTCCCATTAATTACATAATTTGAGGAACTTGAATGATATAAGTTTCATGGGGTTATGACGGTAAATTTAGGTGCAGATTTATGATAGGGTAATCACTCAGTATGCTGAAATTGTGGAGAGCTTCTGCTTCATTATTATGCTGTCCCAACTTTCATTTTTTTTAAAATACATGTCCCGACATTTGTTCGGAATACGACCTTCTAAAAACCCTCCAAATATATGGAAAGACTTAGAAAAAATAAAAGATACCCATGTCAAACATATATCTGTATTGAAATCTGATACTTACACCTATGTCTGAGTACTACAAGTCATAATTGTGGTATTTAGGCAATTGTTTCAGTGTGCCTTCACGGCCATCTTCTGGCTTGAAGGTTAATTGGTGTAAGTTTTTAGATTAATCCAAGGAAATAATAATAGTTTCAAAGAGGTTTCTCGAGGCAACTTTGTGATTAGATTAAGCAAATGTCTCTCAAGGGAATTTGGTGCAAGTAATCATTTTTCGCTTTTGGTTCCATGATGGATTTAGTAAGTCATTAACCTAATATTCAACTTTGCCCTAAATTTTCTTTTTTATTTTATAAAAGTACTACTTTAAGATGCTTAACTACGTTGGAGCATGCTAATGACAAAACAATTTTTATTGGTGGATGCAATCTTTTAGTTATTGCTCTTGACAAAAGACCTCTCTAAAAAAAGTTTTTTATTGATCCCTATCTACCAAAATATCTACTTTGGTTTCGGCTAACAAATAATCATCGAGTCCTCTTCATTTATGTTATGACTTTCCTTGCTAGTTTGAAATTTTAATCATTGGTTAAGACATTGAATTAGGAGCTATTGGACATAGGTTGGATTCTCACTTTGCTTGGAAAAAGGAAAAAAAAAAAAAAAAGGTTGGCTACTTAGTATGCTAGGGACAAAAGCCTTGATTCAATGGATCTGTGGTCGTCTTGTTACAATGGCTCTTTATTTTCTCTAAAGTACTTGTGTTAGAAACATATTTGGACATGGCATTTTCTTGCCTTTTGTTAATATTACAATTAGCAACTTTTGTAACCATTCTTAAGACATCACTTGGCATGATTGGCTGAACTTTAACAATATATGTGTGCATTTTGGAGGATGGGAATACAATGGTGTATGGCATCAAGTGCAAGGTCAATTTAAGTGTATTGTATCATAGTTATAGCAAAAAGAAGCAACTTAATTAATGGACTGCGTGATTTTTTCATGAAGGTCATTGTGTTCTTAGGAAATATACGGTAGCTAAGGTACTTTTTGGCATCTTTTCCATGCCCCCAATCTATTCAATGTGCTATAAATGGAGCTTTTAGGTAACCAGTACATTGAACTTGTTATTCTTATGTGTTTTTAAAATTTCTGATTAGGTCAAGAGCAACCCGGCAATCTTTCTTTAGTTCCAAGTTGGCTTTCTCTGATATTACGATCCAAATTTATAAAGTAACCCTGCAATCCTAAGAAAGTCTTACTGAATATTCATGTTCCATGATCCATAAATATCATAAGATTCATTTTTTCGCTTTCTTCTTGCATCATAAGAATAGATTTTCTATTGATTGTGTTCTTGATGATCATTTTATCTTGTTGTAATTGTAAATGAGAAGAGAAAATTCAAAGATTTTAAATATTGCTACAATGTAAGTATTTTGAGTTAGAAACATTACAATTTATAGTTTGAAATATAACTACTCACTAAAAACATGGTCCTAAGATTAGGGGATGATCACAGAACATGAATAACAAACAAGAACAACATGAATAACCAACACCAAAAAAATAGGAATAACTTTGAAACAATTCAACTAAATAATATTAATGACTCCACATCAGCAGTCCTAACATGTCATCTAACACTCTTCCTAGGATCTGTAAACACGAAGTTTTGTCCTTAGAGATTTGAACTTGCTAACCAGTAGTGCCTTGGTGAAAAGATCAGTAACCTGATCTTCTGTTTGCAGTAGACAAGATTAACAGCTCCACCTTTTTGTACTTCCCTTAAGAAGAATAACTTAATGTTAAAATGCTTAATTTTCTCATGAAACATAAGATTATGTGAGATAGCAGCAGCTTAGTTATCGACAAAAATCTCTGTGCTTTCCTTTTGCTCTAGATTAAGATCAATTAAAATCTTTCTTAGCCACCAAGCTTGATTAACAATAGCTGTTGCAGCAACAAACTCTGCTTTAATAGTAGATTGAGCTATAGTTTCTTATTTTTTCAAACTCCATGAGAAAACTCTAGAACCAACTATGAAACAATAACCTGAAGTGCCCTTCATATCATCAATGGAACTTCCCCAATCACTATCTGAGAAATTAACCAGCTTAAACTCATTGCTTCTCATGAATTTAATGCCAAAATCACATGTGCCTTTGACATATTGAATTACCCTCTCTGCAGCCTTGAGATGTAATTCACTTGCATAGTGCATAAATCGAGACAAAATGTTTACAGCATTCAAAATGTCAAACTGAGTTACTGTGAGATACATCAAGCAACCAATCAAACTTCTAAAATATGCCTAATCAATCTTCTTTGTTCCATCTTCTTTACAAAGCTTTTCCTTTTGATTCATAGGAGTGCTCATTTTTTTGCATTCTTTGAGTTTAAACCTTTTTAATACTCTTAAGCATATTTCTTCTGACAAACAAAAACTTCATGGCCAATTTGTTTAATTGCCATTCCAAGAAAGAAGGTCATCAAACCGAGATCTGTCATCTCAAAAACCTCCATTATCTGTTGTTTAAACTTCTCTACAAGACTTATGTTGTTTCCTGTCACAAGTAGATCATCCACATATAATGAGATTATAAGAATATTAGCTCCAGTATGCTTGACGTACAATGTTGATTCAGATAAACTTTTAGCGAATCCCAAGTTCAACAAGTGTTCATAAATTCTACCACACCAAGGTCTTGGAGCTTATTTCAAACCATAAAGGGCCTTCTTGAGAAGATAAACTTTATCTTTTTCTCTTTTCTTCACAAAGCCTTCTGGTTGCTCAACATAGATTTCTTCTTGTAAGAAACTATTTAAAAAGGCTAATTTGACATCAAGTTAATACACTCTCCAATTCTTTTGAGCAACTACAGCAAGTAGTAGCTGATAGTGTCCAATCGAGCAATCGGTGCAAAAGTATCTGAGTAGTCCACACCGAAAACCTATGAATAACCTTTCATTACAAGTCTTGACTTGTATTAGTTTATAGAACCATCAACATTAAGCTTAGTTCTATACACCCACTTCACCCCAATCACTTTCCTGCCTTAAAGTCTTTCCATAAAAATCCATGTTTTGTTTTTCTCTATCATTGATAGCTCCTCCTTCATTGCAGCTATCCAATTCTGATCTTTCTTTGCCTTTTCATAATCTATAGGTTCACATATAGCTACGTTGCATCTTTCATAAACATCAGACAGCAATCTAGTACCTCTTACAGGAACATCATCCACCATCTCATTTTGCTAATTTTGATCTCCATGTTCAGGAAGCTTGGTCTGATCTGTCTTCTTTGCATCATCCCAGTTCCATTGCTCATCTTCGATGAAGTGCACATCCTTGCTAACAACGATGCTTCCAGTTTGAGGCTGAAGACTTTATAGGCTTTGCTAACTGTACTGTAGCCTATAGAAACACCCGGTGCTGATCTTTTATCTAGCTTATCTCATTTGTTCTGTGGAACATGAGTGAAACATAGACAACCAAATACCTTGAGAAATTTCATAGATGGTTTATAACCATACCATGCCTCAAATGGGGTTTGATCTTTCATTGCATTTGTGGGGAGCTTATTTTGAAGAAAAATGGCAGTATTTGTTGCTCTTGCCTAGAACGTCTTTAACAAATTCTTTTCATGTAGTATCCATCTTGTCATCTCTAGGATATATCGATTTTTTGTTTGACGAACTCCATTATGTTGTGGAGTATAGGGAGCTATAAGTTGATGTTCGATGCTTGCATCATCACAAAATTGATTGAATTCTGCAGATGTGTACTCCTTGCCATTGTCTGATCTCAATATCTGAATTTTGCAGCCACTTTAAATTTTAACTCTTGCTTTGAACTTTTAGAGGACTTGAGCTACCTCAGATTTGTACTTCAAGAAAAAAATCCAACACATCCTAGTGAAGTCATCAATGAATGCAATATTATAAAGACTACTTTTTAGAGAAAGTGTTCTTTGAGGGCCTGAGACATCCGCATGAATTAACTGCAGCTTCTTTAACGCTCTCCACATGACCTTTAGAAATGGTTTTTTGCTTTGCTTACCAAACCGACATGCTTTGCAGTTTGGAATGTAATCATCAAATTCTGGAAGATCATTTGCCATAATCTTGGATTTCATTTGCAACAGTCCTTGAAGATGATAGTGCCTAGCCTCTTATGCCATATTTCTATGATATTTACTTTGCTTGGGAAAGCAGTTTGCTCCTTCTCCAATGGATCTAGTGCAAAGCTTTTCCCTTTCATTTTTACTTTAAAAATATCTTGATCAACCACATCTTTAATCAAGCAATACTTATCTTCAAAAGTAACTTTAAAGCCTCTTTCAATCAGTTGGCCAACACTTAACAAGTTTTGATCAATTTTAGGAACAAAAAGAACGTTAGGAATAAGCTTTGTACCTAGATAACTTGTTATTGCAACTGTCCCCTTTCCTTTGACTGAGATGTAATCACCATTGCCAATCTTTAGTGATGTTAGTTGGCTTCAAATCTCTGAAAAGTTGCTTGTCATTGGTCACATGGTTAGTGCAGCCACTGTCAATTAACCAGCTTTCACTTGATTCGCTGCCTGAGAAACATGTAGCCATGAACAATTGGTTTTCCTCCTCTTGATCAACAATCTATGCCTCTTCATTTTGTTGTTGATTTTTGTTTTTGCATATGATAGCTTCATGCCTCATTTGGTTGCATTTCCTACATTTTGCATTAGGTTTCCTCCAATATTTGAAAGAAGAGTGACCTTTTTTACCAAAATGTTGAAATGGAGGATAAATTTTGTTTCCTCTTTTACCTTTGTTGATTATTGTAGTACTCTCGCCACTTACTCCTTGAATCTTCTTGTTTTTCTCATCATCTTGATGCTTGACTGCTAAGGCTCCTTCAACAGCTCATTTTTGGCTCATCACACGTCATTGCTCTTGTGCTTGCAAGGCACTCAAGAGCTCTGCTAGTGTAATTTTAGACAAGTCCTTAGTATCTTCTAAAGTTGTGATTGTAGCCTCAAATCTTTTAGGCACTATTATAAGGATTTTCTCAACAATCCTTGAATCTTCTAGAGAGGAACCCAATAATCTGATCCGATTTGCTATGCTAAGTAGTCAGTCAGAATACTCCTTTATCGTTTCAGTCTCCTTCATCCTTTGCAGCTCAAAGTCAATACAAGATTCAGCATTTGCATCCCTCTAATTTTTTCATCTCCCTCATGCTCAGTCTTTAGATAATCCCATATATTCTTTGCTGACTTCAGAGACATGATACGAGTGAAGATAGTGGATGAGATTGCAACAAACAGACAGGCTTTTGCCTTTGATTTCTTTATCTTCTTCTCCTTATATGTTTGGATTTGTGCCATGGTGGCATTGTTCGGAGGTGTAGGAATTTCGTAGTCTTCTTCCATTGCTTCTCAAAGATCTAAAGCATCCAAATATGTCTCCACGCATACTGCCCAAATCTTGTAGTTATCTCCGTCGAACACTAGTGGAGCAATTGAGGAGAGACTGGCTTTAGCTTCCATGATTCATCAAAACTCACTCACAGGTCCCTTAAAAAGAGAGCTCGGATACCAATTTGTTGTAATTGTAAATGATAAGAGAAAATTCAAAGCTTTTAAATATTGCTTCAATGTAAGTATTTTGAGTTGAAAACTAAAAACTATATTACTTTAGCATTAGAAACATTACAATTTATAGTTTGAAATATAAACTACTCACTAAAAACATGGTCCTAAGATGAGGCCATGATCACAGAACATGAATTACAAACAAGAACAATATGAATAACCAACACCAGAAAAATAGGAACAACTTTGAAACAATTCAACTAAACAATATCAATGACCCCATATCAGTAGTCCTAAACATATCATCTAACATATCTACTTACTGTCTAGTCTATTTTCTGTCTAGTCATGCATGTTGGAAACCTTTCCCTGACAAATTATGTTAAACTCTCAACCTAATCGATACCAGAGAAGATCAAAAGCTCAACTGAGTTGGGAAGTTAATAACAGATTCGATGTCGAACTAATTTAAGCTTTTAGCTTTTTTTCACCCTGATTTTTCGGCATGCTCGTAGCTGAAACTAGTCAGTGCCCTTATCAAGTGTAGTACTGTTTTTCACCACTACTCAACATTTTGTCATCACTTTATGATATTCCAAGCAATTTCAAAGTGGTGATTTATGGCTTTTTGACTGTCAAATCTTATTTTTCAGCTAAAATTGAAGGAAGGAGTAGAATTTTATTGCATGTTTCTAGAGGAAAAATTGATCAGATGTGCAGTAAATTTTTTTAAAATTTTTATTCTGATCATTACTAAATCATATTGTTATATACAATAAAACTATCTTGATGAGTTACCTGAGTTGCAAAGATGAAGATTTCGTCTAAGAATTCTTAGATCCGTGTGAAAACTTCAACAAACTAGCTTTCTCCATTATTCTCCAATTCTCGAATATTAGAATGTGTGAGCACTCTTTGTCTTAATTGACTTCGGATTCGTATAGCTTGATTCTCCTTAATAATCATCTTGTGTCACCAAGTTTAGAATCACAAGATATTGTGATTAGAAACCTATAGGTATGGTGCCAAAGTTTTTTTTTTTTTAAAAAAAAAAAAACCCTAGGCATAAGCCTTTTATTTATATCAGGCAACAAAGTAGCCCTAATTTTAATTTTTTAATTAAAATAAATATTTTATTAAATTCCATAAAACCCATATGTGGCATCAACTCTAGTATGGGTACCCACTATACTTTCACCAAAACCCTAGTGTTTATAGACAATATTTTGGCTCAAATTTATTTTAAGAAATTTAGCTCGTTTAATTTGAATATTAATTAATTTTGATTAAATTGTTAATTTTATTTAGCCCAATAATTTTTCATAACTTCAATTCTAATTCAAAATAAAATTATGAAAATTTTATTCGAATAGAATAACTATATACTAATTATCAAAATAAAATTAACTATAATAAAAATAATTAATTTAATCAAAAATTAAAATAAATAAATAAAATGAAATTTTAATTTATTTAGAATATTTTGCATATTTAGTTTATAAATAAAGATTTAAACAAGTCTTAATTGATATCAAATTAAGTATACAAATAATTAATTTTCCATCTCTATTTAATTTAAATTAATTCTTATATTTATCAAAAGATAAATATAATAAATTTAAATTACTAATTCTTATCTAAATAAATATTTAATCAAATTAAATATATAGTCTAAATAAATAATAGGAAAAAATCATTTTCATTTATTTACTGAAGCAAAATGCCCACACCCTTAAAGTGAATGAATCCGACATACGACTTCACCAAAATTGAGAATCTTCCATCTCCGGATATTACGATCAATAATCAACCGTTAAGGAATTATATTGAGCTAGTGGAGGAACCAATTGGAAATATATAAATAAGTTCCAATAATCTATGTACTAATTATTCTATTTTAAATAATTAATCACATAATTATTAATGTCAGAGTGTACCACTAAAGACCTAAGAATGCACTTTCAATTATATACTGTATTATGTAAGCTTTATAAATAGCTTTTTAGTCCAATGACCTTGACATTTGTGTAATACTCTCATATGATATTCGTGATCAACTTAATGTTAAAAGTCCATTTTACCTACTTGATCATCTTATCTTAAAGTTCCATTATACTCTCCACGTGAAAATGATTTTTCATCATATGTGAACAATTTATCATTTGACATACAAATGACCAAGGCATCATCCATTTTCACTATACCATATAATACTGTTTAAGAGGATAACTTTAACTCTTTATAGGAGCGATGATTTCATATCTATAAGTAAAGCTCTCATTAAGTTCAAGTCATATGCACAACGAACCAGTCTAGTAGTTTACTACTTCAAGACGCTTTAGCCTTTGGAACGTCAAAACATACAAGTTATATACATGGAATCAATTACTTACTTAGGATTAATGTAATTACATAATAAACATCAAAAGTGAATTAATCCGTGTAAACAAACTTATTAATGGACTAATTGCACTTTGGTTAAGTCCAATATATTACCACCTCTAGAAGCCACTTCCATTTTGGTGAAACACGCAATAAATTTTTGCCCCATCCTTCAAATTTAATTGAACAATAATATACTAATTTCTTAATAAAATTTTTTAAACTAATCAAACAATGTAATACTATTATTTATTTATTCCAATCAACCAACCAAATTACATAATATTTATTCACACTCAATTCCATCTTTATCGAATAGTTATTTTATTTCCTCTCAATTCCATTGCAGCTAACAAAAAAAAAAAATAGATCTTTTGTCTAAGCCTGAATTCGACCTGACCTAAGTCTTTCAGATTACTTATATTTATTGTTCATAATTAATAAAAAATTTTAAAATTATTTTTATATTAATATTTATCTATTTTATAATTAAATATTATAATTAAATATTAATAAAAATTTTTAATTATAAAATATTAATTTTAATCAAATTAAATCAATTAAAATTAATAAAAAATATATCTAAAGTTGAGCCCAAACTAGCGGAGCGAGTCTAAGTGCAACGAATTAAACGTAACCGAAGAGTCCAGCGTATCCTTTTACTAACAGACAACGTTTATGGTTGGCCAAATCAAACCTTTGAAACAATCATTCTCCATCTAAACTGCCGTTCACGAGAAAGTTTGATTACCCCTATTTATTCATAAAGTTTTAATTTGGTCTCTCAATTACTCAATTATGCGGTTGTAGTCAACCTACTTTATTTTAATGAACATAATTCTTGTATTTTTTTTAAAGCATACTTGATAGGTGGTCAATAATAATAACTAGAATGCATCGCCAGCTTGTCCTGCGGTTTTTGAAATTATATTTTTAATTATATTAAATAATAATTATTTATTTAAATATTTTTATATTTTAATAAATTAATTTATTAAAATAATTATATTTTTATGATAAAAATTAATTATTTCAAATCACATATTCTTTACAAATTAAAAAACTTTTTTGTTGAACCAATTTCAAATAAACAAACGTATTATAAAATTAAACTTTTTTTTAAAAAAAAATGAGACAAATTCATTGAAAAATAAAATTTAAATTTATTTTTTACCATCATATTTCATTGTTTTCAATTGTGAGGTGGAAAGATAAAAAAAATAGTAAAATCCTTCTTTTTTCATGTGAAAGGTTTGTTTCACTTACTCAATTATAATTATTTATTGTAATGGTGATCTGTAATAAATATTTTTATTTGTTGATTCGGTTTGTAATTTTTTTAAAATTCATTTCTCTACTCCTAACACACAACGGGGTTTTTTTGTTCTTTATTTGCTAATAATTATTCATTATATGATAGCAAATAACAAATATTTTTGGTTTGTTAGTTCATTTTGTAATTCTTAAGCAATTATTTTTAGAAGCAAAATTTTAACTTCACAATATTAGACACAATTCAAACACAACACTAAAGAATAATTAAAATATAATCTAAAATATAACACTAAAAAAAATAATACGAGTACAATATAAAAACATAAACATATCAAAAATATATATAACATAAATTATTAACGTTTTAAAATTAATATAAATATAATATAATAAATACGAGTGTGAAATAAACATAGACAAATATGTTAATGATACACAAATAATCAAATATTAAAAGTTTTCTATCACCTTAAATAATTATTTATTATAATGATAACAACTTTTAAATATTTTAATTGATGAACTCGTTTTGTAATTATCTTAACTTAAATCATTAAGAGAGAAAAAAAAAAAAAAAAAGAAGACAGCAAGATGAACAGTATCTCATGTGATACTTTTAATCTATTGTTATAAATTATAGATATTAAGATGTCAAAATAATAAAAAAATTTCCCAAGCTATAAATTCTTATATTTTATTACATCAAAATAAGTTTTTAATTTTTAATTTACATCAAATTAATTTTTTAATTTTTAATTTGTATCTAAATTAACATTTAACATAAATTAATCTTAAATTTAAAAGGAGAAATTATTAAGTAAAAGAAAAGAGAAACTTTTATTTAAATATGATAATAATATAAAGCTAGCTTAAAAAATAAAATAGTTTATAAATTTTTTTAATATTTTAGCCTATTAAGATTTTTAAAAAAAAAAAAAATTAGATGACATTAAAATAATTTTAATGATTACTTATATGTTTAGGTGAAATAACTTTCCTATGTGACACATATCAACTTAAAATCTCTCATATTTTTATTTTAATTAAATAATAATTAATATATTTGAATTTAAAAATAAGTTTTTGTATATTTTTATTAAAAGTAGTTTTTTATTTTCCATGCTAACGTGTGATACACATGCAAATAAGTTTAAAAGCAGCTTGATAAAAAAAAGAAAAAAGAAAAAAACTTAATTGGAGCTTTTAGTAGAGGCGCCCACAGACAGGATTGGGTTAGGTTTGAACGGGGTTTATATATGTATTATTTTTGTCTTAATCTGATCTTGTCTGAAGTATAAATCTTAAAGTTTATTTAAGTTTACCTATATTTATAAGTGATAATTGAAACTATTTACAATAGTTTATAATACATTTTTTTCTTTTTTTAAAAAAATGTTATCTTTTATTTAATAATTTTAATTTTTTTTATTAAGTTCTTAAAAATGAACAAGTTAACACATTTTATAATGTTACGATAGAATATTATATATATTTAATATTTATATGATGTAAATTACATCGTATATATAAATATAAAGATAAGTCATATATTATATAATTGAAAAATGAGTTAAGAGGCCACGGCTCGAGCTTTGAATAGTTGAGCCAAAGCCTTACTTATTTCTTAAATGAGTAATATTTTTTTTATCCAAATCTAATTTTCGAATCTAATACTTTATTTAGACCTTTTCAAATATCGGACAAACCTTTAAATTTAAATAAATAATCCGATTCTTAAATAAGTCTACCACCTATGCCCAAATGACACTAGTAATCAAATTGCTAAAAGCACAAATTCAAGAATAATAATATTTCATTCCCCCTCCCAAACATTTTAGCTTATTTTCCTACCATAACTTTTTTTTTTTAAGTTGTTCACCACATTGTTTCCTAATAAACATTAAAAACATGATTTTAAAAATCAATTTAGCAATCGCTATAGGTATTAGGTAACAATCCTTTAATTATCCAATTTTTTTTCATTTAATAGATAAGTTTTAGAAAAAAAAAGCAATAATTATACTTATCATTTTATAAATATCATCTTAATCAATATTAATAAGAATAGATTAACATTTCTCTTTAAAAATAATCATTAATATATAATGCGA
>JBBYHK010000008.1:621411-644648 GCA_038382065.1 Adansonia grandidieri
CATCTTTGTATCCTTCTCAGCTAAGCAAAAGTTGGCATATATAGCTATGTGACCATGAAAACAAAAAATACAAAAAACAAGGGCATTATGGGATTTTGTTGCATGTACTTCATACAGAGACAAGGTACTATGATTAGCTGCCATGCAAACTCATTGGTTTGCTCAGCAAAAACAGTGGATCAAGGCCACTTTATGCAGCTGAGCATTGAGAAAAATTAGCCTTACCTTTTGGCAATTTGCATAATGTCATAAAATGTCCCTTGCCATTAGCTATTTGAGCCTAAAAAATTTGTCTAAATCCTATCACAACCTAAAGCTGAAGCCTGGTATAAATTTTGATGATATTTGGTGCAAGAAATATGTTTGAATCAGAATTTCAAAGGTTGAAAAATGGTTTAAACTAGGAAAAAAACTTAATGTATCAATACAAATCATTTTGTATCAATACATAAAGTAATTTTTTCCCATGAGTATCAATACAATGAAGTTTCCAATCTCAAGACTTAGAGGTATGTATTAATACTTAATGGGCTTGTATTGATATTCTTGCTTAAATATTGATAAATTTGGCCAAAAATCATAATTTTGGTTACTACTAAGGTCTGTATTGATATAAACATTCTAAGTATTGATACCACTCATTAGATCTCAATATGAAACCCTCTTGTGTCGATACTACATGTGAAAATTTTTGTTTTTAGCAATGTAAGAGCTTAGTATCAATACCTATGCACCAATATGACTTGTATGTACCTATGGCTCTGTGAATTACATTATTTTAGTTGAAAATAATGAGAAATTGACCCTTGCTTCCAATGATGCTCAAAATAATTACCTCCAATGCCCTAGATGATGGCCCAAACAAAATAAGGTGTCTACACCATCCAACTAGAGCACAACTTAACTTTTCGATTGCGTAGTTTCATACTCTATTAATTTCTTTCTCAGGTAGTAGGTAGCTTGTTCTTTCTTTCTTGACTCATCATGTTGACCCAGTACACAACCCATGGACTTATCAAAAACTGATAGATACAAGATTAATAGTCGATTGGGCACTGGCAGTACAAAGCACTAACAAGTTTGACAGGTAATGCTTGCCTTGTTGAAAGCTATTGGCACTCATTATTCCACTTACCAGGGTTTTGTTTTCAAAATAGGCGAAAGACTGAATCATGTTTGTTGGTTAACTAAAATACAAACCTGGCTATATAACTCAGTCTCCCAAGGAAACTCTTTACTTATTTTTGGGAATAGGGTGGTGGAAAGTTTTAGATAGCTTTTACCTTATCAAGATCAACCTCAATTCCTCATTAACTCGGCATGAAGCCCAATAGCTTACCGAAGGTAACACCCAAAGTACACTTAGCTAAGTTTAGTTTGAGTTGATATTGGCATAACCGTTTAAAGAGTTCGTAGAGGTGGGAACAAGCTCAATCTCCTTTGAGGACTTGGCAATCAGGTCATCCACATAGACTTCTATTTCTTTATGCATGAGGTCACGTAATAGCGTCACCATTACCCTTGGGTAAGTTACC
Organism: Adansonia grandidieri; assembly: GCA_038382065.1. Lineage (NCBI taxonomy): Eukaryota > Viridiplantae > Streptophyta > Magnoliopsida > Malvales > Malvaceae > Adansonia > Adansonia grandidieri. Next base: position 622,947 of record JBBYHK010000008.1, read on the forward strand.
CTAGAATTTTTGAGTTTGAACGGCATAACCTTATAGTAAAAGGTACTCAACATGGCATAAAGGTGGTTTTTTCTATGTCTTTTGGTGCCATTTTAATCTAATTATAGCTTGAAAATCCATCCATGAAAGAAAATAAAGAACTTTTGGTGTTATTATCTACTAAGATATCAATGTGAGGCAAAAAGAAATCTTTAGGCCAGCTCAGTTTAAATCCCTATAGTCTACATTTATCCACACTTATCTTTCTTTTTAAGAACGAGACAATGTTGCCTACCCATTTGAGATACTTGGCCACCTTGAGAAATCTACATCAAATTGCTTATTTACTTCTTTTTTAACTTTTAGAAAAATCTCTGGTTTCATTCTCCTAAGTTGTTGTACTAGTTTGCTCATAAGTTTTAAGTGAAGTTTGTGAACCACTATGTTGATGTTTAGTCTAGGCGTGTCTTGGTAATACAACATGAATACATATCGGTATTCTTAGATAAAGTTAATCAATTTGGTCCAAGTTAATTATTCTTTAGAGGTTTCTATCTTGAACTCTTTTCGATATCCCTTTATCCTAAGGTTTATAATTTCAGTGAGCTCTTCATGGGGCAAGATTTGTTTCTCTTCTTTTTTAATTAATCTCAACAAATTTGGTAACATGATATTGTCCTCAAAATCTCACTTAGATTCACCTCATCAGAGTAAATTGGTTGCTTGAAATTGATTTCTAGAATCTTAGCATGAAAACTCATGTCATTTTCATTTGGATGCCTGAAATATAAAGAAGAACAATATAGGCAAAAAGAAAAGAAAAAAAAGTCTAAAGAGTTGACAAGAAATAAAGATGGACATAAAAGATGGAATGCAAAATGCTTAGTCATTTTTATTAATTAATGCTTGATAAAAGTACACCATTACAAAGGATCCTACAATATTCTTGGGCAAAAGAATGTAGGTTTAGTTCATAGCATTACTTCGATCTCTATGTCAGTCCAAATGCTTGGAACGAATCCTGGAGTGCACAAACCAATCTCATGGCCTATTGCAAAAGTTCTTAGCTCATCAATTGCATTGATAAAGAAGTCTCTAAATGCTTTACTCAAAATAACCAATATATTGTTGGAGTTATTCATCACTTAAAAGATTATTTTCAAACCTTAAATGATTTTGCTAGATTTTTTTTTTATGTTCTGATCGTAAAGGGTATCAGATTATCTTTCCAATGACATCTCATTCACCCTTAGATCATTTCAAATAAGAAAGTTACGATTTTGTTTCAGCCATTTTAGCCTACCAGATGATTTTTTTAAAATATTTTTTTCCAAAAAGTTTAGGAAATTTTCTTTCTGGAAAGGTATTGTTTGCACTTCAATGATCCCGAATGAGTCTGAGATGAGTTTTCAAAGTCCATGATGCTCTTTCCCTTACAAATGCTGGCAGTGCCAAAAGAAACCCAACTTTAAAAATTAACTCCGCCTAAAAAGTGATTTTCTAGGATTTATGAAATATTTTTGTACTAATCCTCATCAAGTTACCTTTCTTATGGTACCTCATTCACTCCCTAAAGCCTTCAATTAAACCCTAATAAAATTGAAAAAGGAGACAGCACGATGTTGTCTCCTGTTGGTGAATTAAATTAACTTAATTTCTCGAATCACCTTATTCGAGATGTTTGAACGTCTTAAAATACGTTCGATTGACTCCCTATAGAGTCTTACGCTACAACGTAACTTCTTTAGGCTCGGATCAAGGGTAAAACAATAAGATAATTTTATTCAAATTCTTAATTTTTATTTTTAAAATACTTTTTTTCACCCAAAGTATAACTTTTCTCCACAAGTATCAAAATTTTCATCAATGGGGAGACTCCAAACCAACATTTTTGAGGGGATACCCCAACCCCTCTTTTCATTCAAATCTTGAATTTTTTTCTCTATGGACCGTTTTGGGACTTCTAACCAACCTTTTTTAAATTACATCTAAAATTCTTACCTTTAGGGATACTCCAACCCCATTTTCTGAGGGGATACTTCAACCCTGCTCTTTTACCTAAAGTCTAAATTTTCTCTCTTGCAACTTCTTGGAGCTTCTAATTAAAACCTTTTTCAATATAAAATTTTACCTTTGGGGATACTCTAACCCTATTTTTTGAGGGGATACTTCAACCCTATTTTTCACTTAAAAACTTGAAATTTCTTTCTCCTAAACATCCTTGAGCTTTTTAACCAAAACTTCCTCTTAAAAACTTTGAAAATCTCTACCATTTGGGATACTCCAACCCTATTTTTTTAGGGCTACTCCAACCCTACTTTTCAAATTTCACTTGAAATCCTAATTCTTTCTCCAGGATCCTCGGGTTTAATTGTCAAACCCTTTTTTTTCTAATCCTCAAGTTACCACCGAATCCAAACACATATCAGAATTGTCATTTTGGTTATTCCTCATTAATCGAGGACAATTACAAGATACATTTCAACTGTCCCTCATCTTTTATGTTTTTTGTGTGTTTATGTTTATGCAAAGTTATTTATTCTTTTTCATCTCACTAACACATTTTCCTTTGTAATAACTATCGTGCATTCATATCTTAAAATTGTTTTAAAAAATTACAAGGAAATATTTCGCATGAATATCTTTCTAGTGCCTAACAAGGAATATCCAAATTTTCCAAACTTAATCCAAAAATTATTTTCATCAAAAATCCCTATGTTCCCTACACCTTTACGTATGTGATCTAATTTTTCTTTTAAAATTTAGATCTATAATTTTCACAAAAGTTGATGCATTAAAGGGGATTATTTCAAAATAATGATAAAGTGGAACTAATTAAACTAAAACCAAAGTAAGACATGGTTCACGGGCATCGATTTTGGGCATCATAGGGACGATAATCCTTTCCCATGTGTAACCAACTCTCAAACCCAATCAATGAATCTCTAGACCTTAGAGACCTTAAAATTGATGTTTTGAGTTTGTGACTCAAAATATTGTTTTCAATGCCTAGCCTAAAATGATAAGTGGCAACTCTAAATTTATAGAACTTTATGGTAGCCTTCTAAGACTAGTTGGATGAGCAATTCGCCTAACGGCCTTTCTTCCCTTCATATTATTATGGCTAATTTAGATCTCGATCAAGGATAACCTAAAGTTCTAACCAACATACCCACATATATATATTTTTAAGTTGTGCATGCTCCTTTTAGATTACGAGAAGAGGTATGTAGCGATAGCTTGGAAACTCTATTAGGGACAACTTAAAGAGTTAGGTCTACAACTAGCTATGTCTCACCTACTTTTTAGTTTTTTTGGTTTCTATCATTATTTAAATATAACCCCTTTTTGTTTTTATCTTTTAACCTTTTACCTTTATGGTTTTATCTTATGATTGTCAGGGACTACTTTTTTCCTAAATAGATACCAATTCAAATAAGTATGGTAATATAAAGGTGAAACAAAAGGTTTGATTGTTTCCTGGATACATACCATGCACATGCATTTTCATTAGATTGCACCAAACTCCATGGTGATGTTAGCATCCCAATTATTAAGAGAAAGTGAGCCATCTGCCTTCGTGAGTACCCTCTGCATAGGCATTTTAAAAGCATTCAAAGTGTAAATTACCTCTTCTACTTTAGCATTGGGAAATACAGCCACCTAATCGAACCCCTTCTGCCAAACTTGCTATGGGCTTAGATTGAGGTGTCTCAACTATCCTTATTAGATAGAAGAGTAATATAGATACCAATTTAGGCATAAACTTAAACCCATATAGTGAAGCCTACTAGCAAAACCTTGTCAAATAATACCAGAATGCTCCTAAAATAACCTAGAAAATAATGTCACTCAAGGAAACACTTTTTACATTTACTCTTATATACCATGGCTATGTAGGCGATGATGGATGAACATTGTTACCCCTATTTGTCATTTTATTTCATGATCATTTTTCCTAGGGCAAGCCATTATGCTTTATAGCAAACCCTCTTTAATAAGTGGGTGATGACAAGTAAATGTCATTGCCTACAATGCACCGTGTCATCCTAAAAGAGTTATATCTAACTTAAAGAATTCATTATGCTATCCAAACAATAGCTTAATGTGTACGTGCCATAGATGGTGACAAACGAACGTCACTGATTAATTAATTAGTTTTTGTCACCACAAAGCATTATGCCACCTCATTAAGGGTAATTTTTTTAACTTGGACACACTATTATGCTCTCACAGAATTCACAATAGTCATGTCTGGCCCAGGGCATCGTTTTACCTATTATTAGGGCAATTTTTGTGATGCATTTTTATTGCTATTTTGTTATTCCCTTATTTTTATGCTTATTATTTTGTATGGTTATTAATTAATTTTCACTTTTGCTTTTCTTTTTGACGCATGCATTATTTCATGTAAACATCATAATTATATGATAATTGGCCAATGGTTTAGTGTTTAGCAAGGGCTATCTATCATGGAGCAACAATCCATTTTTTATCTAAAGCATTTTAAAGAAGTTCTTGGGCATGGTTAAAGCATCGACAGTGTGAAGATGTGGATGTTCTCAAACCCCCGTATGTCTCAATGATGCATGAAAAGATTAAAATAGGGTACCATCAGAATGATTGGCAAGATCTAAAACATGTATGGACCCGTTAAAACAATACCAATAAGTAATCATTCATGAAAAGGTATGGAGACATAGCCATTTTACTATACGTCCATTTGGATGTTGGCTTGTTGCAATCAGCATCTCATTTCTGGAGCCCAGTATATAGATGCTTCACTTTCAATCATAAGGATTTGGTCCCACGTCAACGAATATGCTACGTTACTTAACATTAGGAGCACCAAGATTGATAGAATATACTATAAGGCTTTGCAATCTTTAACTTTTAAGAAAAGATTAGCTCAAATTCTTGAGGCAATAGAGTCCTAGATTAAGAGTTATACCAAGATAAAAAGGAATAGTTAGAGCATCTTATGGGCTAATCTAAAGGAAACAATGGCGAATATTGTTGAGATTCAAAAAAAATAAAGATATATATATGCACTGGTGATATATGGTCTAGCCATATTTTTGAAAACATTAGGCTATATTGAAGCGATGGTAATAGATCTTTTTTCTCGATTGTACTGTAACATCTAACCCACACTTGCCATCATTATGAAACTGTTTGAGCTCCCAGCTTTTGTAAGAAAAAGGAGATAGGTTGCTTCATTAGATACACGTCACTTTTTTGCATTTGGCTGGTTAGCCACTTTTTCCTCAAAGTGAAAAGAATGTCATACAATTTCTTACCCAACTTTAGCCCTATCTCCAAGGTTCTTAAAAAGAAATGACCCAAAGACAAGTTTAAGGAGCAATGCATCCAAAAACTTTGAAATCTTAAAGGGAAAGAAGTGGTATGGAAGGCATTTTGGTTTTCACCACCGACAATCATATACTGACGTGGAGACTACAGTTGTATGCCACCTATAAAGAAGCACTAGCTATACACCTATCCTAGTCCTATGACAATTTCAATGCCATAATTCATCCCTTTTATTTAGGACCTTAAGTAGTAGGATTTTGATTATGGCGAGCCTAATTATAAGTTGAAAGTTTAGCTAGCCTTTCATGCTCAGAGACAAACCCGCTATATGGAAAGGTATTAGAGAAGAAGTAGTATGACTCCAAGATATGATGAACAAAGAATATGTCACACCAATGATGCCTTACCCTTGCCTAGTGTTGGAACATCATAATTATTAATTAAAGAATTTCCCTTTGAGATCAAATTGCTCAAGCATGAGTTCAAACAAGAAAAGGCAACCTTCGCCAAGGAAATCACTCATTTAAAGGAAAAAAATGTCAACTAGAAATGATCTCTGTCTTTGAGAGGGTGAAATGAATAGGGTCTTCAAAGAGAAAAATTGCTTCAGGAAGGATCTTGAGAGTTTGACAAAAGATTACATGGAACTTTGTAAAACAAGCAAGTCTCGGCACATCGGTAAGTCATCAGTAGAGTATAAGGTAAAATTGCTACCCTTGAAAAAGAGTTATATCGAAGAAAAGAAGAAGCTAGGGTTAATAGAGAGAAGCTTGTTAGAACTCTACCTTCGTGTCAACTTAATAAAGAAAGAATAGACATCTAAAAGCTTAAATCCAAGATTTGAGGGCAAACCAGGTCAAAAATGAGACTCTACCACTCAAAATTCAAGATTTAAAGCATTTCCTACAAGCTCACCAAGGCCAAGTTGATGAATTAATAAGAGCTTTCAAATGGTAGAAGGAAGAATGACTATAGATAGCTGATCAGGCACGCCAGAATTATCAAGACCACTATCGCCATCTCTCCATGCAAATTTAGGCAACCCAGTTAGAGACTGAGGAATGTGATGGATATGGCTCGGTCATTGATAGGTGATATCTTGCCCATCAAAGTGAATAAGAACTATTGTATTTTTTAGAACATGTAACCGAGCAATGTAACTGTGTCAGGCATTTCCAAATGTAATAATGTATAATTGGGATATTTTATTGATTTAAAGATGCTATTGGTGAAGCTATCCCCTAATCTAATTGTCCCTTTTGCATTTGCATGAATAAACCAATTCTTTTATTGCTTTATTCATTGATGTTAATAGTATTTATTATCATGATTGCATACTCATCGTCATCTTATCAAACATGCTCATGACACATCATAAATGTTTAATCCGATAATAATCTAAGTGAAGGTGCTCTAAAACACAGAACCTACCATTCGTTATTAGTATGAAACTAGTAATTACTAAAAAGTCATGAAAAATGATCAACAAACTTGCATTGAATGACTCAAGCTCATGTACAAGGAGTCTTAAGAGCAATCACTTCCTAAGAATGAGGAACTCCAAGCTCAGATTGCGAAATTAACTAAGCTATTGTTCAAGGCTTTAAAAAAAGGGTAAACAAGTATCATCGATACGAGAAAAGAATCGATCAATCCTGAAAACAACTTGAACAGTGGTACTGAAAGCCATTAACATTGAGCAAAAGGCATCACATGAATAGCATCCTCCAACCACAATGATCCAATCAAATTAGCCATTCATTTACATTAACCAAGCAATGGAAACCCATCTGGTTGAAGGATTTTTAGGTGTGGGCTTTTCACTAGCAAGACCAATATTCCTAGACATGATAAGCATGCAGTGCTAAAAAAAACAAAAAGGTCTTTAGAAAATGATGAAGACTTAAACAAGTATCAGTCATTGGAAAAGCAACTTTGGGCTATTGTAGGAAGCGACAAATTTAGGATGGTAGATGCCAAATTTTTAGGACTAGTTTTTTGTCTTGTTATCCTACCTAAATTCAAAGTGCCAGATTTTGAAAGGTACAATAAGACTTTAGACTTTACAGCCCACCTTTACATGTACTGCCACAAGATGACTGGATATGAAGAGAATGAAAAGCTACTAATTCACTACTTCTAGGATAGCCATCCATTAGTAAAGAGTGCTTGATCTTGTAAGAATTCAGACATAGGCAGATTTTGATTACATTTTCCTTTATCAATATAAGCATATATCCAATTAGGCTCTGAATCGTCTTTCTCTCATGAATATGGAAAAGAAAGCCTCCAAGAGCTTCAGGCATTATGCTCAAAGGTGGGAAAAAAAAGCTCAAATTTACCTTTTTTTATCAAGAGAAAAATGACGGTCATGTTTATCAGCATCTTGTGAGTTCTTACTATAATAGGTTAGTAGAAAATGCCACAAAGAATTTTGCCATTATGGTTATATCAGGCAAAATAATCAATAATGTTATCAAAAGTGGCAAGATATCTAATGGAAAATCATCCAACTTAACTAAAAAGTCAATGACCAAGGGTAAAAAAAAAAGAGATGAATGTTGTTAGGAAAAGCCCTGCTAAGTTCCCTTGAAATCCACATTCGGCAAAAGGCATGTACTTCCCAAACATGTTGTATTTTGGTTTTAACCATTACTCACTAGTGCCACAATCAGCTCATTCTGCCAACTTCACTCTAACAATAAGTTTCATGTCGTATCCCATTCAAAACACTACTTAATGTGCAAACCTTATAATGCAAACAATGTAAGAGCCCCAAATAATCAATAAGCATTTGAGAAAAGGAATACTTTGAGCCACTTCCTTATTTCTATAAAGAGATTTATTCACATCTATTAGCAAGTCAGCTAGTGGCCTCAATAAGATCACCTCTATATCCCAAATGGTATGATAAGAATGCCTATTGTGAGTATGATAGCAGAGCACAAGGTCACTCTATTGAGAATTGTAGCTCATTTAAGAGAAAGGTGTTGAGTTTGTTAAAAAGGGTATGATCAAGGTCAAATAAAGGCCTAAACCTAATGTTGTAACCAAGTCACTTCCTAACCATACCGAGCCAAGAGTGAATGTGGTGATCGATGGGAAAGGTTGTTGGGTTAAAAGAAGCATTAGAGAAGTCAAGACATTGCTAAGCAAGGTATGGTAAGATTTTATGAAGGCTAGAATAGTGTTAAATGTTAAAAACCAGAGTAAAGGAACCACTGAACCATTTTGTTGGCACATAGTCAAAGGGACATTTTGTAACTTTTGCCTACTTTGCATAAAGATAGTTTAAGGGATAATGAATTAGTATAAAATTAAAATCTATGAGGAAAGGGATGAATACATCAGTCTATCTATTAATGCCATTAATGAGAAATGACTTATAACTCACTAGATTTTAAATTGTTTTTCTTTCATGAGCATGAAAAAGAAAGTTGTATGAAAGCTTTAAGCAATACTTGAAATGGATGGACGAGGTCACCCAAGGTCACCCCTTATTGACAGAGAAAAAGATGACTGCTAGATTCATCGACACATTACAAGTGCCTTATTATAAGAAGATACTAAAAAGTATCCCAAGGAACTTTGCAAATGTAGTTATATTGTGTGGATTGATCAATGAGGCCATGAAAAGTGACTCGGACAAAAAAGATACCTTTAAAGGCAAAAGAAAAGAAAAGGTCGATGTTGAATAATGACTGAAATCTAGTGTTAGAACTAGCCTATTCAAAGGTTGTACAGAATCAAATACGAATGGAATGGGTCAAAAAATGATCACGAGATCATATAAAGCATAGAAGAGGTCAAGATGCTAATGAATTTGTTTTGGGAAAACCTAGTACAAGCTATATTGGTTAATGAGTCCAAAATGAAAAAAGAGGGACTCAATGACTGTTGTGATTTCTATACCATCTATGACCATACGTTTCAAACATGCAAAGAGTTCCATGCTGTGGTTTAAAGAATGATTAATAAGGGCAACATCGAATTCTATGATAAAAAGTGAGCATCATATACCAAGTCAGCAAATGCGATGCCATCTATTAATGCCACAAAAAAGGATAGGAAATATCCTCCTTATAAGTTGAAAGGCCATTGCTCTTATTTGATAACTAACCAAGTATCAAAGCCACCCCTACTTAGCCCTCGCCAAAGATGATTATTTAACTTTCATCCCTTTTCCCTTATAAAGACTACAAGGTGATTTGCTAGAAATACGAAAGTGAAACTTTAACCGTTAGAGAATCTAGTCAACAAACAATGAACGTTGACCTCTTAAGGGTAGGCCATCTAACTCAGAATGATAGATTTTATGCCCTAGTTGCATTAAGAAATGAAATTCAACAAAGAAACACTAATTCTATCCTTTAAACACTAAAGTCTGCAACCAAAGAATTAGATTCATTAGCTATCAAAGAGCCAATAAATGAGAAAGAAGCTATGGAATTCTTTAAGTTCATCAAGCACAGCGAATATAGCATCATTGATAAGTTAAACAAGCAACTTACCAAGATATCTATGCTATCACTACTATTAAACTCCAAACACATAAGATTCTTTTTTCAAGGTCTTGAATAAGGATATGTCCCTTCTGACATCCTGATAGGCTAGTTGTATCGCCTAGTAAACAACATCACTGCCAATGACTATAAATCTTTTAGCAATGATGAAATCTCTCATAGAGGAAGGGGAAATTATAAAACCCTACACATCACCACATACTGCAACGGTAGTATGTTGCCCAAAGTGCTCACTGATAATGGATCAACACTAAATGTAATGCCCATATCATGCTTGAACAAGCTCACTATTGAAATGTCTCATATCCAGGATAGCGTACAGATGTGCGAGCATATGATGGAACTTGTAGAAATATCATGGGAAACATCACTAGTTCACTTCAAATTGGCCCATGTACTTATGAAGTAGACTTCCATGTGATAGGCATTGCTCTATCATATAATTACCTGTTGGGGAGACCTTTGCTTGACTCGGCAGGGGCAGTACAATCATCACTACACCAAAAGTTGAAATTCATCATTAAAAATAAAGTTGTTAGCAACAGAGGAGAGGAAAATATTATTGCTACTTCCTAAACTGATGCCCCATATATCGAACCCAATGAAGATGTTTCAAAATTCTCGTTTCAATCCTTTGAGTTTATCGATGCCACTTATGCCAAAGAGGAGTTACCAATTATTGAGCCCTACCTATCGAGAAGCATCTATATGGGTCTAAAGTTAATCGTAAAAAAAGTGCTTAGGCTGGAAAAGGACTTAAAAAACATTTTTAAGAAATTACTATAACCTTAAAAGTTATCAACCAGATCAAGAAAAAAAGGTTAGGGTTCAAGCCTAGTGCACAATAAAAAAGAAACAAGATTAAAAGAATTGTGAAAGAAGGATGGCCTGTCTGTTGGGATAAAACTTGGGGTACGAAGTAATGTTATTTCCACCACTTCGTGAAAGTTTATGTCTGTAGGATATGTGAATATCAGCTTTGATAATGTGGCACTCGTACTGAACAAGGCATTTAGGGATCTCTTCATCAATGCAACCGAAGAGTTAAAGGCATCAACTATGGACTTGGAGAGTACTCTATGCTCTTTAGGATTTGTTCCAAGTGTTTAGACTAAAATCGAGATTCTTGGATTATTCAAGTTTGTTTCAAAGGAATACTATGAACTAAACTTACATGTTTCTGCCGAAGAGCATTATTAAATCTTTTCTGTGGGCATCCTTTTATTAAGTATTATCAATGAAAATGACTAAGCATTATGCATTTCATTTTTTGTGTCTATTTTCATAGTTCTTGCCAACTCTTAGACCTTTCTCTGCATATTTTTTTCGCATATGTTATTTTTTTTCCATATTTTCAGGTACCCAGATGAAAATGATGTGAATATTATTACTGAAATTCCAGATATCAATTTCGAGCAACAAAGCTATGTCAGCAAAATCGAGTCTAAATGGGATTTTAAAGAGAGTCCCACACCCCAGACCTGCTAAGATTAATTGAACAAGAAGAAAAATATTACCTTATGAAAAACCCATTGAAACATAAATCTAAGAATGGAAGAGAACCGGAAAAATGTCAGGATTAAATCCTCCATAAACCCATCAGCTCGAATTAAACTGATAAATCTTCTCTAAGAATATCGGGATGTGTTTGCCTAGTTATTCCAGAACATGCTTGAATTAGACACCAACATTATGGTCCATAAACTTCCCCTCAAACATGAAAGTCCATACAACAAAAGCTTAAAAGGATGAAACCGAAGATGCTTCTGAAGATCAAAGAGGAAATGAAAAAGTGATTTGAGGCAAGATTTCTCAAAGTAGCTAAATATCCTAAATAGGTAGCTAATATAGTCTCGATCCCTAAAAAAGATGGCAACGTATGGTTGTATTTAGACTATAGGGACTTGAATCAAGCTGACCTAAAAGATAATTTCCTTTTGTCTCGATCAATATCCTAGTAGACAATATTGCTAAAAATGCATTGTTTTCTTTTATGGACATAAAGGAAATAGAGCTACCAAAAATGCATCCAAGTAGACAACACTATAAACACCACACCATCGCAGACAACACTACTAGAAATGCATTGCTTTTATGTTACACTCAGATTAAAATGGTAGTTTAGGACATGAAGAAAACCACCTTTATGACTTTGTGGGGTAATTTTTTATACAAATTAATGCCCTTTGGGCTTAAAAACATCGAGGTAAACTATTAAAGGGCAATGGTAATGTTGTTCCATGATCTCATGCACAACGAAATAGAGGTCTATATAGATTATATGAAATAGAGGTCTATATAGATTATACGATTGCTAAATCACCAAAGAAGAGTGAACATGTTGCCAACTTGCGGAACCTCTTCAAATGATTTTGCAAATATCAGCTCAAACTAAATCTTGCCAAGTACATATTCAGTTTACAATTGGCAAGCTATTAGGCTTTATTATGAGTAAAAAAAGAATAAAAGTCGATATCAATAAAGTTGAGGCCATTCAGAACCAATCACTACCTCAAATCTTAAAAAAAAAGTGAGGAGATTTTTTTGGAAGATTGAACTACATAGCTGATTTATATCTTAGCTGATCAACAAATATGATCCAATCTTTCAGCTACTTGGAAAACAAAATCCTAGAGAATGGAATGAAGAATGCCAAGAAACCTTCGATAAAGTCAAACACTACTTTTCAAACCTTTCAGTAGTTATGCCACTAGTGCCCTATTGACCATTAATCCTATATCTATCAGTTTTTAATAGGTCAATGGGCTATTTATTGGGTCAAAATGATGAGTTAGGTAAGAAGGAATAGGATATTTACTATTTGAATAAGAAGTTGATAGAGTGTGCAAATAACTATTCAGCAATAGAGAAGTTTTGTTATGCTTTGGCTTAGACAACTAGAAGGTTAAGGCAATACCTATTATACCATATACTACAAGGCTGATCACTACATTTGATCCCATCAAATATTTATGTGAGGCCTGGCCTTGTCAGGATGATAAGCCAAGTGGCAAGTCTTGCTCTTCGAGTACAACATCCTGTACATGAACTAGAAAGCCATCAAAGGTAGTGCAATAGCAAATTTCTAAGCAAGCGAAGCAATAGATGACTATCAACCTTTGGACTTTGAACTTCATGATAAAGACTTAATGTGCATATCTAAGGTAGAAGACACTTCCAATAGCAGTTCATCTTAGAAATGTGTTTTGATAGAGCTTTAAACACATTGGGGCATGGAATTAGGGTAATTTTTATCTCACCTAATGGAAATTACTACCCTTCATTACAAGATTAAAATTTGATTGTACCAACAATGTAGCTAAATACAAAGCTTGCATTATAGGAACTCAAACCACTATTGAAAGGGGCATCAAAACTCTGCAAGTATCTAGAGTTCAACCTTAGTCATTTACCAATTAAAAGAAGAACAGCAAATATGTGATGCTAAATTGATTTATTATGAGAAGCCAATGTCGTAACTTAGAAAAGAATTTGATGAAATTAGCTTTCAACACCTACTTCCAGAAGAGAACCAAATAGTCGATGCCTTGGCCACTTTATCATTTATCTTCAATGTTAATCAAGAATCGGATTTTGCTTTTATTCATATGAGCATTTATACAACTTTAGCACATTGTTAGAATGTTGGAAAAAAAAGAGGCCTACCATGGTATGATGACATTCTTCGATACATCAAAGATCAACAGTACCGTATGTGCTATTGACATTGATAAGAGAACTATCTAAAAAGTAACTATGAGCTTTATTTTAGGTGGTGGAATTTTATACAAAAAAGGGTAGGATCATGTACTACTCCAATGTGTGGATGCCTTCAAAGCCAAAAGAATTCTTAAAGAAGACCATGAAGAAATCTATGATACGCACGCTAATAGACATTATATGGCAAAACAAGTCATGTGATTGAGTTATTATTAGTTAACTTTTGAGAAGGATTGCATTGACACACTTGAAAGTGCCACAAATGTCAAATCTACATGAACAAAATCCATGTCCCACCATCATCTCTACATGTTATGATATCCTTGTGGCCTTTTTTTATGTGGGGCATGGACATGATCGGACTGATAACCCTTAAGGCTTTTAACGAGCACTGCTTCATTTTAGTCGTTTTGATAATTTCACCAAGTGGGTAGAAGTAACTTCTTATGCCAACGTCACGAAATCCATTATGTGCAAATTTGTACAAATTTGTGAAATGAGACATTATCTGCATATATAAGCTTCCTAAACAAATCATCGCAGATATTGTGCGCAACTTGAAAAATAAAATGATGCAAGTAGTCTATTCCCAATTTAAAATTCAACATTATAACTCAGTGCCATACCATCCGAAAATGAATAGGGCAGTTAAAGTAGCCAACAAGAATATTAAGAAAATAGTTAAAAAAATGGCTGAAACATATAAAGATCGGCATGAAAAGTTACTTTTTGCATTACCTACCTATCACATAGTAATTCAAACTTCTATGGGTGCTACCTCAGTTTCCCTAGTTTACGGCATGAAGGCTGTTTTACTATTAAGGTTGAAATCCTTTCATTTAGAGTCTTGATGGAATCACAGCTTAAAGGAGTTGAATAGGTCAAGAATTGATATGAATAGCTCAATCTCATCAAGGAGAAAAGAATGAAAGCCATCTGTCATGGATAAATGTATCAAAAGTACATGATAAGAGCCCATAACAAAAGGGTCTATCCTCATCAGTTCTAAAAAGGTTACCTGCTACTCAAAAAAATCCTTTCGATTCATAAAGATATTAGAGAAAAATAAACTTCAAATTAAGAAGGTCCATATATGGTAAAGTGCATAATATTCAGAGGAGCCTTGATCTTAACTGAGATGGATAATAGCAACTTGCCCAATCTTGTCAATTATGACTTCGTCAAGAAAACTACACCTAAAAAGATTCTATGATGAAAACTCAAAAGGGCATCATATCCTTTTTTTTTCCAAAAAAAAAGAGCATCTAGGAAAATAAACCTATTTAGGCTGAGAACCTAAAAAGTAAGCGTAAGCAACTAAACTCACCTTAAATTTTGACCCAATCCTAACCCACTTTTCTTTAACAAAAACACCAACACATAACATGTCCCACCTATTCTAAGTCGATCTGCTCTATTGAATCTCATTCTCATCCACGCTAAAAAAATGGTGACAACCTAACCTTAAGGTAACCATACCACTAGGGAGCAATTTGAAAAATCTCCTTATAAGTCGACTAACACCAAAAGGATTAATTGCTTGAGAAAGGTTTTCAAAAACACTCAAAGGAAGATTTATGTTATTAGCATTAAGGGCTCAGTAGCAAGGAAAACCACTTTTAACTCGGTTATATCTTAAAATCTTTCATAATCTCAAAATTTGTCATAAATTATACCCTTTTTCTTTTGAATGAAATGTAATCACTTGATTTCTCCTAAAGTCCTTTTGAAACTCATGTACCCCATGTTGTATCATGTTTATCATTTAATTGATAACGTTTGACAAATAAATAGAGCTGATAATAGGATTTCCTAACATTACTTTGAAAGATGAAATTTTGCAGGAATTTTGTTTCATATCTAAAGATCAAGGATGAACCTTGGAACCATCTTGGTCTTACCCTTAGACCTCCACATCCTAAAAATGTGCTTAAAACCTAATTCTCAGTAAACCCCTGCCCAAAGGTAGAGGGCAAAAATTGTTTTCCACATGTTATCAAAATAATTAAAGTTTAGATCAATCTGCCCAAAACACCAAATATACCTTTTGAATTAAGCCTGCCAGTAAACTTAATTCAACAAAAAATCCCTAAACACAAGCCATTCAAGCTCAAGACTTTTCGTTCACAATCATGAGCCTTCATACCTTCTAAAAATAACCTTAACATTTTTAAAACCTTTGGAAATCTATAACAAGGTTGATGAATCAATCGTCGAATTATGCTTTTAAAATTATTACCTTTGCATCACTTAAACGTGCATTTGCATCTTCATGCATCATTCATACAATAATTAACATCCTTCAGGTATATACTCTTGCTCATAGAAGTCAAACTAGGAAAAAAACTTAAGTACAAATTCTTATCTTCAAAAAACCTTAACAAGCTCTAAGTAAAAATTCTAGACCTTATGAACTCGTAAATCAAAAAGCTATTCAGGAAAGGTACCTAAACTCATATCTTTAGTCCATAAAAAGTTGGGCATATTTTCCATTTTAGTCTATAAAAAACTTGATGCTTTTTTTCTCCTGTAGTCCATAAAAAGCTAGATGTTTTTTCCCTTTTAGTCCAAAAATAGCTAAGCACCTTTTCTCTTTAGTTTATAAAGAGAGCTGGTTGCCTTTTCTCTTTTAATCCATAAAGAGCTGAGCGTCTTTTTCCTTTTAGTCCACAAAGAGCTAGATGCCTTTTTTCCTTTTAGTCTATAAAAAGCTAGGCATTTTTTCCTTTTTAATCCATACAGAGTTGGACATTTGTCTCCTTTAGTCCATAAAAAATTAGATGCCAACCAAGTTGGTTCACAAAGAGTGAAGCACTAACCAAGCCTTTTGCAAAGAGCTTAGCATTAGTCAAGTTTGTCCATAAAAAGCTAGACATTGATTCAGCCTACCTACAAAGAGTTAGGAACCTACCGAGTTAAAGTTTATATTAGTTGACTCCTATCTAAGGAAGTCAAACCTTAGGAAAGAATCTAAAACCCTAGTAGAGAGGTCAAACCTTACAAAACCTTATTCAAACTTTTATCAAAATTGCCACCAATATATTGTGATCACCATAACAAAACATTAACTAGTTCTTATTTTTGCAAGCAATTAAAAAGCATCATCCTACCTAAAATAAAATAATGTCTATTTGTCTTTACCCTCTTCTTGACACTCAGTAATGGCCTAACATATGGTATCGATACTTAGCATATTTGTATCGATACATGCCTTCGCAATAGCTAAAATCATGATTTTTAGCCAAATGTATTAATACACAAGTAAAAGTATCGATACAGACCTTCGTAGTATCTATAAAGGTCTTCAAGTCTTGAGACTAGAAACATTTTTTGTTCTTGGTATTGATACAGACTTCATTGTATTGATACTAGAAGGTAAATGCTTTTTGTATCAATATAAAATGCTTTGCATCAATACACCAAGTCATTTTTGCCTAGTTCAAGCTATTTTTCAATGTTTGCACCATTGATCTGAAAATCTAGTTTAAACATGTTTTCAGCACAAAAATCATCTAAATTCATACCAGGCTTCAATGTTGGGCTTATGATTGGGATTAAAAATTATTCAAGGCCTAAAATATCTTAAAATAGACATTTTTATGGATTGCATGGTTTGTTTAGGGCATGCTTGGTATTTCTTTATGTTGTAGACCTCCTTAGTGTTCCTACTCTATTAATCTACATGGTAGAACCAATGGAAAGAAAGACAACTAAGCATAGTACTTAGAGTTGTCCCCTAGTAAATGAAAGAAAATCTCACAAAGCCCTTATTTTTGGCTAACAAACATTGGTTGAACACACTCCATATAAAGAAGCCACTTTTGGCTCAGCAGGAATAACAACAAAATAGGCATGCACTCTTTAAACACTCAAGAAACACAATAAGCACTATTACATTAAAAACACTCCCTCATCCCGTAGCTCTCCTTTCATCCTTTAAAAAAACCTTTAAAAACCCTCATTTCCTTCATTTCACACTCCAAGACTCCCTCCCATGCAAACCATAACCAAAGGCTCTTTTTTTTTTAACTTTTTCTTGGTAACTAATAGCAAAGAGAAAGAAGAAACTGAGTTTAAAGTTAATACTCAAAGTAAAGGCAAAAATTCAAAGCTTTTTGGTATATTTTCTCTACCTTAGTCCATTTATTTTTTATTTTTTGGATTTTTTAATTTTGATCATTGATATTTTAAACATCTTACTAAAACATTTAAAACCTCTTCATATAATAATTTTAAAAAGCATTTTTATATTTTAATTAATAATATATATAAAATAAATAAAATCAAAGTAAAAAAAATTGATTTTAAAAAATTAAATTAAGATAATATTTATGGGAAAGAAAGTAATTGTTTACGAAGTAGAGAATATTTTGGTGAAAGCAGGTGATAAAAAAGATAAACAAAATGGAAGAACATAAAAGGATATAGAGAAAGCAAAATAGGTCTGAATTTAAAAACTTATTCAAGTCAATTCGAGATTGAATCAGATCTAATTTGAGTTATTAAAAAAGTTAAAGGCCCAAGTCCAAAAAAATATGAATTTGAGAAAATCTGAATAAAGGCCTAAATCCTTTAAGACTTGAACCTAAACCAAGATTAATCCAATATGAAACTCATAAAAACATGAATTTATAACCGAAAAACCCAAACTATAATTATAAGATTTTATTTAAAATATAAGTATAAATAGATAAATAAATTATCAAATTTTTTCTTAAATAAAAAAATTTAAATTATGAAAAGGTATTTATAATCATTATACAATTATATTTAATAATTATCGATAAAAGTAGTTAATAGTGAATCTTTAAATTACATTATGAAATAAAATTTATTTGAAACATATTAAATATGAATAAAATAGTTTTTAGTACTATCATTATCATATTTATAACAATTAATCATAAAAATAAAAAAATAGTATTATTAATTTAAGATTTGATTTATTATAAAATAATCATGTACTGTTTATTATTATGCTTATTCCACATTTAAAATTTGCTTTTAATATAATAATAATTTAGTATACAAAAAAATGATATTATAATTTTAGAATATGATTGAACTTGATATTTTGTGCAATACTAATAACATTATTAACAAATTTAACTTCAAATCATATTTTTATTAGCGTTTCAAACAAATAAAATATTAAAGTTACTCGAAAATAAAAATATGATCTTGTAGTCCAAACATAAAGATTAAAAAAATTAGATAATTAAATTAAATAATAAAGCATTCAAACAAAATATATTTAAATAAAATATAATTTTTAATTTCTAAAATCAAACAAATAAAGTTTTTTTATTCTTAAATATTCTTGTATTATAAGGCATAAGACAAATTTTCCAGTTGTTGATAAATCTAATACATAATTTAAACATTGACTTCGAAGTAAATGTAGTAATTGAAATATCAAAATATATCCTCTGCTATTAATAAATAACAAGACATCAAAATTATTTTTCTGTAATCAAGAACATCAAGTTTCTCTTAAACTTTTTTTAATCACATCCAAAAATAAATTCAACTCTATTTATGTGATATAGATATAAGTTCATAAATTTTAAATCCCTATAATAAAAGGTAAGTTCATATAATAACAAATGTACAATTAAATTAAAAGCTACAAATTGATTAAATTGCATATTACATAAAAAATAAATAATAGCATTACAATTTTAAAAAGTAATTTAAATAACTAATTGATATATCTAATATTAGTCAAGATAATCGAATATTAAAATGATATCAATATTATATGAAATGTTGTATTTCATTTAGTATTGTAGAGATCTAATTTCATTCAGGTTCCTTTTTCTAATGGTTCTAAATATTCGAGATTGAGAACCTAATAGCCACCCTAGCAGAGATCGACTTCCTCCAAGCAGTCTAGGTATTTTCAAGAACCATTTGGGCATTACCTCAACCACCACGCACACGCGTGACAAAAATAGTACAGTTTCAAAGGTCAAAAAAGTAAATCTCAAATAAAGAGGATGAATATTCAAGACAAAAATTAGTTTTTAAGTATTTTCTTGTCAAATTTTGGAAATTCATTTTTGCAAATGATATCATGGTCAAATTTTCTATTTTTATGAATTTTTCAAGATTTTTTGTAAAATTTGGAAAGTTGATCATTGTATACTTTTACTAATACCCATACAGTATTTCTGATGATATGCACTCCAAAAAATCAAAAATATTCAAAAAATCCATATTGGCATTTTATACCATTAGGTATCAAGTTGTCAAATTTAGCAATTAATTTTAAACTTTTCATTGTACTATGAACTCCTACTCGTGAAATTTTTTTAGTGAAATTTGTTCCAAAATTCAAGTTTTTATCTTTATTATTTTTATAAATTAATATTTTGAGTAATGTATTAAATTCTGCTCATTCTTATTAAAATTAGAATTATTTTTGGAATTTTTCTCATTTTCAATATTCAAGGTTTGTTATTCAGTAAATTTTTCTGGTGGGATTTTTCTAAGTTTAAAATTTTTAAAATTCATCAATTATTTTCATTTAATTCATATTAATTTAATTTTTGAAACTCTAATTTATGTTATGAGTTTTTTATTTTTTAATATATTAATTTTCTTTTATAAGAATTTTTCTAATAAAATTTCATGAGTTTGAAATTTTCAATCAAGATTTTTTTCATTATTGTGATTTTATTCCTTTAAATTCCAAAATTTTGTTTATGTTTGTTAATTTTATCTTTATTTTTATTTTTAATTTTATAATTTGATAAGTTACTTTCATGCAATCTAATTTGGTTGGAATTTAATTTTTCCCTAACTAGTTTAGTCTGATTCTAACCATATTATTACATGATCTTATCTTGATTATCATTTATATGATGAGCCATCCATAATGACTCACATAAGATGACAAAAAAATTAATTCATTCTTATCATAATTAAATATCTACCCAAAATAGGAAAGAAAAAATAAAAGAAATTAGGCATGAAAATATGCCTTGGCCAAATCGCCTTTATGATGGGAGGAAATTGATTTTTTCAATTTCCCATCTCCATCACTGTCTATAAAAAGGAAAAAAATGAGAAAATTTGAAGAGAAAATTTAGAGAGAAAAAAAAGTAAAAAGATAGTTTTCAAAGCTTTAACATTGAAATTAAGTTGTTTTTTATTCAAGAAAGTTTTTTTAAGTTTTCCTTCAAAAATCTTTCATTTTATATTATCCATCTTCATTTTTCTTTGATTTTCAAAGTGTTTTTCCCTCCTTTTAATGAGCTTCATGAACTTAAGTTAACTAGGTGAAAGCAATGAACAAAGCTTTGGTGATTTCACCATTTTGCTTATTTATTATTAAAGTTTTTTTAAATAAAAATTTTTAAATGAGTTGATATTGATATTGGATGTTCTTGAATTTTTATGTTCAGATATGTGTTTAATTTCATTTCATGTTATGTGATAGAATTTAAGCTAGCATGATTTTCCAGGTTTTCTTTAAGTTGATTATCGATGTTATGATTTAAGTTGCTTATTACTGAAGGTTTTTTTTTTTCAAATCAAATGAGTTAATATTGATTTTGGATGTTCTTGAATTTTTATATTCATGTATATGTTTAATTTCATTTTATGTTATGTGATAAAGTTTATGCTAGCATGATTTTCCATGTTTTCTTTAAAGTTGTTTATCCATGTTATAATTTCAGTTTGGTAATAACTTGGATAATTTTTACATGCATCCATGCTTGGATTTGTGAAAAAGGAAATTTTTTTGGAACTTCCTTGAAATAGCCAAAACTTTAAGGGCTGGTCAAGATGTAATTTTTCCTTTAATTTTTAGGTTATTCAGGGGCTATTTTGCATCTTGGCAACATCTCTAGGGCTGTTTCATAATTTTTCCAAAATTTTCAAACTCATTTCAGGGTATTCCTTAGTTTGGCTAAAACCTATGGAATCAAAATGCAATTTTCATATTTTTGAGGCCATTTAAGGATATTTCTCGGCTTGATCAAATCCCTAGGGATCATTTTATAATATTCCTATTTTTAGCCTATATAAGAATGTTTTCAACTTGGCCAAATGGTATTGGCCCACTTTAGAAAAATTTTAATTTTTTTAGGCTATTTTGTAATTAAATCCAACTTTAGGGGCCAAAATGAAATTTTTAGAAATTTTTTTCATGAAGATT
>JBBYHK010000008.1:699694-719614 GCA_038382065.1 Adansonia grandidieri
TTCTTTTGTTAAGTTCCATTTGCATTTTTGCCAACACGACAGAATTGGGGGAAAGGAGCAAAGAGAAAAGATGAATTATGAACTAACAATGACAAGAAAAAGAATATCAATCACAAAAAATGAAAATTTAATGGCCATGGATTTAGATTACAAATATTTTGATGTCCTCAACAAAAATTAGAATTGAAAAAACATAACAAAGCTATTTAAAAGAAAATGAACAGATCTTTTGTTCCTATCCAAGTCAACATCACATAACAACACAACAACACAGAGACAAGAAGAGGCTCTTTCTTAATCAAAGTTGTTCCCACTATCAGTCATTCATTCCGCAGATCAAATGTCCCCGATATCGCGAAGTAGTATTTAAAAAAATGATAGATGGGGTACAGGGAGGAGGCTTACCTGTTTCTATGGCAGATGCCGCTGATGGGTTAAAATGATGGGACCATCTCGTTTATTCTTCCACCTCTTCATTCACCTGCCGGCTGCCACCACCAGCTTTGGCTGATGCTCCTGTTGACGACAGCCTTTTGTGCTTCTTGCCTTTCGCTTTTTTGGCTTTCATACGACGTTTTTTCTCGTTGGCATCAACCCAGGTGTAGTCGGATGGTATGTGGAAAGGATCAGCATCATCTTTATACCGATGACTATCACTATCACTTGGCTGGCCACCTCGAGTTCCTCTCATCCATGAAATCCATGACGTTGAACTCTCCGATTCCTTTGACTTGGCATCCTGGAAATGGGCTGGGCTGGAAAGAGGTGTCGAGAACTCCTCCATCGGCTGAAGCTCCTCAAATTTCGTGAAAGTGACAAGGACTCTAATAGTTGGGACAATAGGGATGGCAACCTGGAACATAGAAAATGAGACATCAAATATCAATTCATTAAATGTTCAGAAAGAATGACAGTTTAGTAGCCAATCAGAGGGGGAAAAAAAAAACCTTTCCTTTTTCCAGATGGGAGAAATATTTTACGATAAAGTCACCACTTTCTACTGTAATTGCACAACCATTAGGGCCATTTTCAAAGTTAATTATGATTAAAGATTGCTGAAAAATAGACAAATAGACAATAAGAAATATGGAAGCATTTTGCTACCTCATTATAATGCACAAAGCATGTGGTTCACTGTCAACAAGGTGGCCTCATAAACTAGAAATATAAATGTAGTAAATAGTACCTAAAACCCCATGTTTCATCATATCCACATCCTATATACGTAATTTACCATAGAGGTCGAGGACAGATTCTAGCAATATGGCAAACCTAAGTACAGATTTAAAAAAATTGGCTTCCCCTTTGGATGGTTATAGGTTCAACATAACTTAAACTTCCAGACTCTAAAAATTATTCACCCCCAAATTCAAGGATAAGTTATAGTTTCAAGCATCCATTCATCTTGAAATACAAGATGCCAAGACACTCTCTTAATAACCTATTTTAGACCACAGCTTGACCCAGTGACCTGACGTACCCAGTCTGAAATCTGTGTCTGACATATGTTTACACATAAGTATGGGGACAGACCCTCCAAATACATAGAAAAGCATAGAAAAAGTTAAACATACCCTTGTCGGAAACACACTGGTATCCGACACTCACACTCAAGTCCGAGTAACATAGAAATAAGGTAGGGTCTGAATCATCAGGACTAATGCATTGCGAAAGCTGCAGGAATGTTGTCGATTGAACAGATTTAAAGAAGGTGACAAAGCATATTCCCCTCACAAATAAATTTTAATTTCTCCACCACCCTTGCAAGAAAACTATCTCAGCTTCTATCATTAGATAAAAACACCATGACACGGATTCACGTGAACAATGGCCATGCCACTCCTAAGATTTCAACGAGAAAGAAAATATCAAATCATTATTAAAAAAGGAATGAGATCTAATATGCATGTCCCTCAAGTTTTTCACCACCATTACTTAAGTAATATTCTCAAATAGCAATAAGCTCACATCTACTTATGTGCCTATGCACTATAATGCTGCACCAAGGACGCTCGTGAACTACATTCAGTGCTCAGGCAATGAAAGACCACTTCTGCACTTATTGAAGCACTTCGCAATCATCGATAAATAATGTGATTGGATTTAGAAACACCATAGGACAAAGGATACCACTAATAGAGTCATTCCCCATTTTTGTCAGCATTAATGTGAAGAAAATGCGGTGATTAGATGACAGGACACGTTCAAGTAACCATCAAAATACACTTCATTGCAGTTTGAGAATTTGCTCTAACCTAGGACAACTGCCTAAAGATAAACACGAAAAGAATAAACCAATAAAATAGCAAAAATTGCATTGACATTAAAAAATAAAGCATGATTTATGCATACAATTAAAACTAAATTGGATTTTTACCATAAAATCATATAACTGTTTTGAGTACACATCTTAAATTACCTTGACTGGAAATGTGCCCAGAGGCAATTTAGTTGTCAAAAGCTCTCTTAGTCTCCTTATAGCCTTGACCTTGTTGGCTAATATGTCAAGTAAAGGAAGGAGTTCCTCTGTCTTTAAAGGGAAATCTGGTGTTAACCACAAAACAGGTCTTAAGCCCTTTTTGTACTCGCTCTCGTGTTTAGCATCACTAATGCCCCCCTTCTTCTTCTTCTTCTTGCTGCCTTTATCTTTACCCTTCTTGCCATCCACAGCATCTTCCTTCGAAATTTCCAAAGATGATTTGTGGCTATCAACTTGTCTCTGATTGCTACCTTCAGGGGCCAATTTCGAGAACTTCTTCAAAATTTTTGAATCCTCAGGATCATCATTGTTCTTTGAGCCTTTCTTATTCCAGCCAAACCAACTCTTCTTATCCTTGGCAACACCATTTGATTCACAGTTTTCATAGGAAACTCCTGAACCATTTTCTTGGGAGTCAATGACACCATGATCGTCATCATCACAAAAGCCATCTGAATTTCCCATTCGAAGGGCTGAATCCAACTGCATCCTTTCCTCAGCTGTTAATACATCATCGTACTCGTCATTCTCGCCACCATTAACCATCCTTTCTTCATCATCCACGGAAAAAAGCTCTTCATCAGTCATTGCACCAGGAACCCTCCTCGACTTCACACTCACTGTCACATGAAGCATATCATAAACTTTGGCCTTCCAGTTCCCAACCATCTCACTTCTCTCTTGCCGCCTCCAATTCAAATGAGGAACAAGCTCAGCCTGAGTCACATCAATACCAGGCCTATACATATTAGTTTGAGACATCAATGCAACTTCATGAGCAACTTCAGATTCTGTCGGTTGTGCACCAGCCCCGTCCAGAGCATTTGTAACTTCTTTCTCCTTATGAGAAAGAACAATCAAAGAGCCTGGAGGAAGAGAAGTATTCACATCGTCAGAAGTGTAGCCTTCCCCTAGAAACAGAAATGTCTGATCCGATCTTTGAATACGGAAACCATCAAATCCAGCAAGTGTCATATCAGCACGGAGATTTGAACCCCGCTTCCAAATGCGGTAAGTGTCTGATGGTGCAATGCGACCAATAAATGGAATGACTGAACTTTCAAAATGAAAAGTTATCTCCATGTAAAAGTCACGGATACGAGCTGCTGAGGCAACAATCCTGGGAAGTCTACGACACCATTTTGCCCAGGCAAGTGGCTGGTAGTGTCGTGCAATGATCATAGCAATCGCCTCTTCCCTCGTGCACACCGCTTCTTGCAAAGCACTCCAACCATGCTCATTTTGAAGACTCCAATCAGCTCCGGCCGCCATCAAAATCTCCGCCAAGATTGGATCTCGCAACCGCACTGCTAAATGCAGCGGAGTCTCCCTACCGGGGACATCACGACGATCTATGACAGCCGAGACAGCATCAGCCTGGAGCTCAGCCTCAATAGATTCAGCTTCAGTATTTACCTCACCAGCCTTGGCAAGCCGAGGAAGTGTCGAGATAATGCGCCTGAGCCCAGCATAGTCACGTCTGGCAACAGCTAAATGGGCAGGACTATGGGCATAGTTGGAAATATCCTCCATTATACTTAACTCTCTCTTTCAATTTCTATCCCAAAGCTATGATTTCCTCCATCTCCAATACTTCAAATTCTCCAAAACAATATCTTTTAAAAGATTCTATCTTTTTTCTAAGGTTCCACAACTACCAAGATTAGGGCTTTTAGGCTTCACTATCCAACTTCAATACTAACTACCCTAAACTTAAATCGAAGCTAATAAAAAACTCCGGCAATGCTATAACTTCTTCACCATTGCCCAAATGCCTTTTATTTTGCTATCCTCAGCTCCATCAATAGTGAAGTTAAAGTTTCCACAGAGGTTAAGTCTGTATAGGTAACCCCCACAATAAACAAGTATTAAATTTACCAAAAAAAAAAAAAAAGAAAGAAAGAAAGCAAACATCAAAATTTTCACTATTTTAAACTAAATTAAATTTGACATTTTTTCAAAACAATATAAAAAATATTCATTTATTTTCGTTCATTTTCTAAGCAGCCAAACAAAAACTAAACATGATAAAAACTGAAAGTAAAAGAAAGACAAACCTGAGGAAGCAGAAGCAGCATCCAAAATGAGGATCCGTAAGCAGACCTGAGCAATTAGGTTTCACTTTCCCTTCCAAATTGGCTTCAAACTAAAAGTTCAAACTTTAAAGAGTGAGAGAGAGGGAGAAGGATTAAATCGGACGGTTAAAGTCAATTTCAGGATCCGACGGGTCACGATCTTAAATCTTTGAAACAAGTGACTCGCCTCCACACCACGAGTCGACTCAGCCCTCCTCCCAACTCGCTGCTTAACTAAGATCTCTCCTCTCTCTCTCTCTCTCTCTCTCTCTCTCTCTCTCTAGATATTTTTTCCTTCTCTCTCTCTCTCTCTCTCTCTCTCTAGAAATGTATCAGTTTTTTATTTTCCATCTCTCCTTGCAATTTTTCAGGTCGCGTCCTTTTAACTTTCTTCTTCCTTCTTTTTTTTTTTCTTTTTGAAACTTTTAATACCCCTCGTTTTGGATCGAAATTACTATTACTGCCCTTCACAGCAGTTATTTTTCCGGTTCTAATGTAAATCACAGATTTTTTTTTTTTTTGTAAATAAAAACTTAAATATAATCAATTTATTGGCCAATTACTGTTTTTAATATATTAGATAAATAAATATTTATTTGAATAATAACTTCAATCAATAGCTTTAATGGAATCATTACAAGAACTTACTTCAATTGGTGTTAAGCACCTGTTTTAATTTTTTTTTTTTAATAGTTTGTTTGGAAGTTACTGTATATAGATCTGTTAAGAAACAAATTAAGTATTATCTAATTATCTTTTTTAAGAAAAAATTTATATTTAATATTTTTTATTAAATTTAAGAAAATTTATTGTGTTAATTACATTTTTTTCTATATAATCTTAACCGATGACTTATTGGTCAATATTTTTCTACTATATAATAGGGTTTTTTTGACGAATGTCTAAGACGGGTTAGGTTTAAACTGGGTCATTCAAGGTATTGGCACGTTAAAAGCTTATCTAAGCCAAGCTTAAGTTGGGACTTAAAGTTCTTTGTCAAACCCAAACTTGTTTTTTAAACGTTCTTTTTTTGCCCAAGTTTATTTTTGAAAATAATATTTTTATATAAACCCTCTCAAATATTAAGCAAGCTGTCAGGTTTAGATATATAAAACGACTCTTAAATAGGTCTACTAATAGCTTTATTTATCATTTTACAGCATGTTATTAAATATAATAACCTTAAATAATATCTTACACTCGTCAACAAAATCCTATATAATAATATTTTTACCCGATGTATTGGAAATAATGAATAAAGTCCTTAACTATTACGTTTAATACAATGTTATTATAAATAATATCGTTTTGGCTAGTGTGCACATAAGCACTCTTTAATATATTTCGATTAACGGATGACTATAAGTATCGATTAAAGATTATTTAATCAACATTTTAAGAAAAACTTAGCATTTATATATTACTTTTAAAAAAATCAAGAAAAAACAATGCATTAATTAATTTTTTTTCAATATTGCAATAATTAATCTTTTTTGTCCATATTATATAAAATTAACTAGTGCCACTAGACACTAACTAATATTTTCCCTCTACAACTAGCTAATACATTATTTATAATAATATAATATTATATTAAATATAGTAATTGATAAATTTATTCAATATTTTTATATATTAGATGAAGATATTATTATGTATAATAACTTTAAAGAATACTCTTAAGATACTCGTTAACAAAAAAATCTTAAATAATATATAACTAAGTGTACTCATTAGCAAAATCTATTATTATAAATATAACTTATTTAAGACAATTTATTTATGATTATAATTCATTTTCTTTAATGATTAGTGTTGATGCAACAATTTGTAGTGATACGTGAAAAATTGACTAATGTTTGGATAATGAGCCCTCAAGACAAAAGGAGTTAGACAGCGTTGAAGTGGGATATTTCAAGGTATGCTCAAATGCTTAAATTAATAAAAGTTAGAAGAAAATAGATGAATAACGTAGATTGTATTGGATTTACCTTTAAGCAGGCCATTATATCTTTTTATAGTAGTTGCTAAGTATTCTTCATTATTTAAGTCTCTACAAAAATAGAGTTTACTAGCGAATGAACCTACTTAGATGAAGATAAAGATTAAGTATATCTTTAACATTACCATAAGAGGTTATTATCTTAAGTATATTTACTTTTATCTAATAGGTATAACAACTAGCATTAATTAATGACTTCAATAATTTCATTCAATTAACTTCCATCAAGTTTAAGAAAGGGAAACTCTTAATATTCATTGTCATATAAAAATATTTATAACTATTATCTTATCTATTTTTTTAGTTTGATGAAAATTTTGTATTAAATAAAAACACTTTTTGAAGAAAAAGTTTTAATTATTAGAATTTTAAATATAATATTAAGGTTTTTGCTATAAGATTAAGCATTTAAAACAATTGATATATTTTGAAACATGCTATTAAAATTATCGAGTTAGAATTTTTAATATATATTGAACTATGGAATGTTTCTTTCACTTTTTTTTTAAAAATATAAATATTTCTTTTTATAATTGAATCTACATGCAAATTTATTGATCATTTATTTAAATTAGTAAAAAGAGTTAAAGGTAAAAAAAATTAAACTTTTAAAATAATCACTAACTTAATCTAATAATCTTATCTTATGATTGAATAAACAATAATAAAGAAAAGGAAGGGAAAGTTGAGGAAAAGAAAGGAAATATGCGTATCTTGTTTGAATACCTTTTCTTTTCCATCTAATTTACTCCGAATTAGAATTTATAAAAATAGGACATTTCAAAGGAAAGTCAGGGATATTCAATTCTCTCATTTTTCCTTGTGTAAAAAAAAAAAATCTAAACAAGGGAAAGAAATTTCTTTTTTCTTATTTTACTTTACTTTCCCTTCCTTTATCTCAATCCAAACATAGGGTTAATTGTTTTTATAGGTATTCCATTCATCAATTCTTAAACAGGTATTCCATTCATCAATTCTTCATGAAATACTTTTAGATTTTATTCTCAGGAATATCTTTTAAATTATTAAATTAAAAGAAATATTTTTAAGTGCATCAAAACAATTACATTGATTATTAATTTTATAAAAATATTATTACTAGTAAATTAAATGATTGTTGAATATATATATATATATATATATATATAACAAGAGATGAAAATGGGATAAACTCTAGTATGGAGCTTATCAGAGAAAAAAGAAATGGAAAATTCTATCATTTTTATATTTTAAGCATAAATTTTATAGTAAAATATTTCATATAATTATCAAGGTTGAAAAGAAAAAAAAAAAAAAAAGAAAATCAAATCGATCTGATTTTTAGTTTTGGGTTAATTGGTTCAATCAATTTTTTATTCGTTTTAATCAAAACTTTTTTTAATTTTAAAGACAGTTTTAATGTTAAATAAATATTAAATATAATTTATAATTAATAAAAATATATATTTGATTTAATGATAATAAAATTAATACGTTGAAAATTTAAATATCATCAATTACAAAAGAAATAAAAGAAAGACAAAATCAATTTTTTACCGATTTTATTTGAATTTTTACTGGTTAAATCAGTTCTATATCAATTCGAAGTTTCATTGGGTTGATATAATATATAAGACCAAAAATAATTTTGTGATTCACGATTCAACTGTTTGACTAACTTGTCTGATTTGATTTTTTAAACATAAATAATTATATTAAAAAAATTGGAAATGAAAAAGTGTGCTAAATCAAAGCAAGGTTTTTCCATAAAGGTGTCTCTTGGCCCAATCTTAAGACATAATCATGTTGAATGTATAATAATGTTTGCATTGCCCCAAAAAGAAAGAGAAAATAATTTAGGATTTAAGACTATCCCCCGGATGCTGCTGTTTTGGATACTTTTTATCTTAATTAAAAATTAATTAGATTTATTAGTATTTTTAATTTAAACGTTTTGGATACTCTTTATCTTAATTAAAAG
Source organism: Adansonia grandidieri (assembly GCA_038382065.1). NCBI lineage: Eukaryota > Viridiplantae > Streptophyta > Magnoliopsida > Malvales > Malvaceae > Adansonia > Adansonia grandidieri. The sequence continues at coordinate 708,211 of JBBYHK010000008.1, forward strand.
ATTGAGAAAGGCATAAACCTTATAATATATATATTTTTTAAAACAAGAAATTATAGTTTCAAAATAAATTTAAAAAAAAAAGAAATTGTAGACGTTGATACTAAAATTTCAATTATTCCACGAAAATGTCTCAAAAGTAGACTTGTTTGTAGGTCAAGCAACCTGCCTTACTTGATAGGTACGTCCTATACTAAGTTAAGTTTGAGTATGAGTTTTTGTAATTCGGTTCAGTCCTGATTTTTATTTAAATTCAATTATAAATAATAATATAAAAATAACTTTTTAATATTATTTCAAATAGTAAAATGAATTTTTTTGGCCGGTTTGCATCCGACTCGACCCGAAGAGAACAAGAATATAATAAAAATTGAATCACAACTTGACTCATGACCATTTCTACCCAAAAGTTTTTCTTTTTTTTTTTATAAGTTAAAAATACTAGCTGAATTAAAAATGAAAAATGTTAGAAAGGAAAGTTTGAACTAAATTTGCGAAAGACAAGCTTAGTTTTAAAAGGCAATGAAGTGTGGAATTGTGGGTTACTTAAGTTCTGAAAATGGAATTCAGTGATTGCATTGCATCACATGAAATCTGATTGTACTTTTTCATTTTAAAAGTCCACTTAATATGTACTATTTCTTCCATCACGACTGCCCCTTAATTTCATTGGTTGATGAATGAGATCTAAGCATAATAATTTATGTATACTATTATATTCATATTATTTATCATATTTTAATTTTTTAAAAATATTTTATATTTATATAAATTTTGATACGTTAATAATTTATTTAATAATTTATACTTTAGTAATTAATTTTTTAAGAGATTAGCAAATTCAATTCTCATTTTTGCAAAAATAAAAAATAATAAAATTAATTTAAATAAATTTTGTTGATTTAATCCGAATCTTTATCAATTCAATCATTTTTTTTGATTCACTAAAAATTCAATTCTATAATAAATATATTAGATCAATTAAATCCATTCAACCGATCGATTCAATATGTTTTTTTTTTTTTGGGCAATATTTACCACAAGAATGAATTTATAAGTCCTAATATTTTCAACATAGTTGGCTTGGGAATATTTTGTTGACATAGTACTATGAATAAAATGTTGAGGGAAGAATGCATGTGGTTTGAGTAGTTGAGGTAGGTTTGATTTGAAAATGATCAAAAACATGCTAAATTTCACTTAATAAATCATACTTAAAACACCTTTTTCTTTTTCTTTTTTAATTTCTTTTTTGCTGTTCAAAAAGTTAAAAAGAATTTAATAAAGTAAGAATCTTATTTAGCAATAATTCAATGTCTTAATTTGTCTCCTCAAAGTAAAAAGACAGAGATTTATAGCACTAATTTTTGCTAACCAAAATTTTAAGAGGAAAGTATCTCCAAAAAGAAGCAAACCCCATACACAATAAATAAAATCCGAAAATTGAAACATGAAACTTAGTTTAGTTGATTAAGTTGGCATCCATTAAATATGAAATTCAAATATCATATCAATTATTCTTCTTATCCTTAAGTTATGGTCACTTTTTGTAAAATAATAATAATAATAATAATATATGAAAATTGAAAAATAATGAAAAAGTGAAAATGAGAAAATTTAAATAGTAAAACTAATCTTTGGCTAGAGTTATATTATATCGGGTTTGAGTTAGACATGTTTAAGAGTTGAGTCGGTCGATAGGATTGACCCATATTAGGTTAAGTCTAAGATTGCATTTTAGTAATTCAAACCGAGTCGGCTTGGCTCGAATCATTATTTATGCAATAAAAAATAATTTTTATTTAAATTTAATTATAAAAGTATGTAAGTATTTATGTAAAAATAATACTTTAATATTTTCGAATAGTAATTTAGCTCATTGGACCGGGTTAGGCTTAGGTAAGAGATTTAACAAAATTTAATAACACAAAATAATCCAACTCATGAGTAAATCTAGTTTAAGCAAATATATTTATTTTAATTAGATCTAATTTGATCTATGAATACAAACATACATATATAAACATTGATTTATATCCTCAAATAAATTTTATTTATAAATTTATTTATTTATTTCCATTTCAACTTGAATGATCATATAAAAATATATATAAAATCCTAACCAAATATGATGATAATTCATGGTGATTTTGGCATATTCATCCATGCAACAATAAAATAATCTATAACATGACATCACACTAAATCAAAATACTCCATGTTACTTGACTTATTGCAAAAGTTACAAACCAAAAAGTGTTTGAAGGATTTGAATCATCAATAATCGAATTACTTAATGCTTCAAGCTTGATCCAAAACTGTTATCATTTTTCCTTAAAACTATGGGAAAAATTAAGAGAAAAAGAACATGTAACAACTTACAATCCTTTTCTAACATATAATTTGCACCCCATATTCATAACATCCTTTTTAAAGTACTTATGATATTGAATGGATTACATAATTCAAGACTTTCAAGATAAAATCTTGAATTCTAGCCATTGAAATGTTCTTATGGGACAATTAGCTACACTACATGAATCAAATAATTTACCTCATTTTCTTGTTTAACTTTATTAATTCTATATAGACTTGTTCAAAGGTCAGACAACTTGTCCGACATGTATTGAGTCGAGCTTGATTAATAGATTTTATAATTCAAATTGGCTTTATCTAACCCAAATTACTATTCATTTAATAACCATATATTTTAATTTAAATTTAATTATAAAATATATTAATATATTAATACGTTAATATAAAGGTAATATTAAAAAAATAAATAATAAAACGAGTCTACGAATTAAACTTAAATAAAAATTTAAAAAAATTCAGACCGCAACCTAACTTGACCTATAAATAAGTCTAATTCTAGCCAAACAAATTGTCGCTCTTTAGCTTTTTTTTTGACTATGGCGGTTGATGTCCATATGATTTCAATACTAGTGAGCTTTAAGCTCAAAATGTTCGGGTATTGGCCATCTTTTTGCTCTTCAACTACCACAATTTATTCATTTATTTATTTAGTTTTGTTGGTGGGGTGCTTTCTTTTGCTTCACACAAATATGCTTTGCCCTTAAAACTGTCTTTGGTCCCCTACTTTTCCTATGTTAGTTGTAATTTCTCACAAAAAACTTTTATAAATTTGTTCCTTTGCTTTTATTTATTTATTTTTTTCTTTTAAAGAGTGAAAGCACCCTTTGTTTGGCCATGGAAACGACTGAAAACCTTGGCACTCCTCAATTTTCTTTGCCTAAAGATGGGGCTTCTTGGGGGTGTTGGGTACGTGTTCAAAAAATGTGACCCATATCTCTCTGCCTTTCCTTTCGATATTCGAAGTTTTCATTTTTTTTAATAGTTATATTTGATATATATATATATATACATATTTTTAAATATAAGTATCAATTAATTTATATAAATTTAGTTATTTTTAAAAGATTATATCTAAAAAATTTAAGGTTCAACTGTTAATATTCATAACCTTTTCTCCACCCAAAACTTAATTGAATAGTAACGTCTTCCTTAAAAGATGATATTTAATAAATTTTAAATTTAATTTTTAATATCTATAATTTTTTTTTAACCTTCAAGTTGTAAATTTTTTATATAAAAAATATAAATATAACGAACGAAATATATAATTTTCTAAACATATAACTATGTATGTGTGTGTAAGAAATCTGAGTTCAAATAACGTTACAAACTCTTCCGGTCGAAGGTCACTTTCACAATTGTGACGGGGTGACGAAACAATGGTCTGGTCTGTTAAGGGTACAATGGCAACTGTCCAGCATTGAATAATTATGAATATGGGGGTGGAATGATGGCAACTGACCTTTGTACTTGTACTTGATAAAAACCAAGCCATAATGATTTTGTCCAGTTGGTGACAACTCCTAAATTTCGTTGAATTATTGGGATAAGGTTTTGTATAATACATAATATAAGTTTGTGGGCTCAGCTTTACATTACTGTTAAAAAGAGAAGAAATAGGAAAAGAAAAAAAAAAAAAAAAAAGCTTGGTGAAGTTAAAATAAATAAATAGTTTAGACAGTTGTTTTGAGAGGCATGTGTGGTGTATATGTTAATATGAAAATTAATTCGATTAATTTATATTATTATTTTTTAAAATATAATATTGAAAAAATTTAAATTTGAATATAAATATTTATGATTTTTTTTTAAATTTTAAATGATGATATTTTATATAAAAAATATGTATATATGTTTTTTTATCTATATAAAGCAGATTAAATATGGAAAAAAAGAGATAAGAAATGTTACCTACTATATAGTTATATTATGCAATTTGAATTTGTAATTTGATTTCACAATTTCATTCAAGCAGAAATATTTTGAGGTAAAAATAGAAATAAATAAATATATAAAGGGGAAAAACGACTCATGCTGAGTGATTGTGCCTACATTTGTTCATGAGTCGGACAATCAGCCCGATCCAAAAAGTTAAGCTTGTATTAGGTTTGGTTTGAATAAGTTATTTTGTAATTGGATTTGACTCAACCCCAAGTCACTGTTAATATAATAAAATAATATTTTTATTTAAATTTAATTATAAATATTAAAATAAAATAATTATTAATATTATTTAAATAATAAAATAAAATTTTGCATTAATTAAGCTTGAAAAAAAAAATCAACTCAAAACTCGCCATGAACATTTCTAAAGCTAGGGTAGGCTTACCCAAAGATTTAAGTCCTTTGGAAAAGTTGGCCTTCTTTAAACCCTTCTTATTCTAGCTAAGGTCCGCACACATCTTAAGGCCTTCATATTTCTTTCCCCTTTCTTTCTTTTTTTTCTCAATAGAATTTGTTTTTAATTTCAGATTAAATGGGATAAAATTTTGGTGGTTCAAATATCTCAACCGTCAAATTTTAATTTGATGAAAGAAATTAAGACTAAATTAAAGATTAAGGTCTTGACAGCACAACCACTAAAAAGAAGAAAAGAAGAGTGAAATTGTTCATGCTCTCTCGAGACGAGGTTGATACGATTTCTGAAGGCTTCTTATTTAAAACCTAAGAAGATTTGCAAGTAAAGAAAATATTGCAAGGCATCGGAATTTAGCTTTCAAGATGTGTTCTGATGCTTTAGTCAGTAAGTACTTGAGAAAATGTTAGGAAGACGGGATGAATAAAGCGAGAGCTATCAAAGAGTTTCGATTTTTTTTTTCTCTTAGTTCTGGCCAACCTTTATTTCACCTATTTCTACCCGATAGTAGACTGCCTGGGTGCTTGCGAACTGGTCATTATTTTCCCTGTGGTGGTATAGCATGAAAGCTGGTTTAACAAAGGTTTAATGAATTTTGCCTCACTATCACTTAAAAAATGAGATGGAAAAGTGAAAAACAAGGATATATAGACTAATCCAAAAGGTTAGAATATCTGTCCTAACTCGCCCTCTAGAAATTTAAGAAAGTTTAGACAAAAATATAAAGCTAATAAATAGTCTTAAGTGAAAAAAATGACCATTTCAACAATAGTCAAACCTTGACTCCTACATTCAAAGGCAGAGTACGGCCTTTTTAATTATATAATATATAATAATATATTATTTTATATTTATATATTCTGTACTTTATATGATACAAAAACTAAATATATATATATATAGTATTATCAAGTAAACATTAAAAAATATTTTAAGTTATCCATGTTTTAAAACATAATAAAACAAAAAATGATAAAATTACTTAAGGTGAAGTAAAAAAAAATATATTTTTTAAAAAAATTTAGAAAGAAATTACATGGGTGAGCCTAAACACTCATGAATTACTTATTTAGAATATAGCCGAATTTGGACAAAAATAAAAGTCTATATTTCTAATTATGTCAAGCTTGAACAAATATATATAATATTGATACTATCCTTATAACTTGAGTTGACCGATCAACACCCCTAATTACAATAAAGACATAAAGACAAACAGAATCCAATCTCTACTAAGTACTTTCCTTGCCAAGAACTATGGGACATAAAAATAAGCAAATTGATGGTAACCTATCCTTTCGATTGAACCTTAAAAAAGCTACTTATAACTTCCAAAAACTATACCAAGTCTTCTTTAACTTAAAAGACAAATTAGAAGACGTGACTTGGTTTGGCTTTAGAACTATAAAATGTTAAAAATATGAACATATTAAACTTTAGTCGAGGTTTTTTTAATTTTTAATGATTTGATTTAATGTTTTGTAACCAAATTAGCAGGATGTTATAGGGGGTGTGACAAAACCTATCTCATCATTTCAATCATTTATTTATTTATTTTTTGTTGATTTTAATGATTCAACAAAAGAAAGACATGTAACATGTTGTTTGTCCTAAATTAGAAAATCATTTAAGCTTAGTCATTTTCATTCACATATTTCTTACTCTTGTTTTTTTCTTTTTCTTTTTTTTTTTTGCCGGGGGGGGTGGCACTTACTCCTGTTGTTTAGGTGGACAATTTTTTCCCACACATAAATTGAAGTGGTTAAAATATATTTCGAGGAAGAAAAATAATCCCATTAATTATTAGTGAAATCTTTAGACTTCGTACGCAAAATTAGTAAGATAATATATCTTCTTAAAATATACTAAAAAATAAAAATTAATTAAAAAGTGAAACATATGATAGGCTTTTAACTTCGTTTTTGGAGTTTAACATTTTACAATAAAAAATCCTCTCTTTTTTTTTTGAGAAATTATCATATCTAATCCGTGGAATTATTAGATTTCACAAGCAAAGTTAGTAAGATGACTTACAACAGAATTTTCGAATTTAATAGATAAATACGACGTTTACTTAAACTAAGTTCATAATAACACAAATAAATGGTAAAGAACCAAAATTAAAACGAGGGAAAACAACTAAAAATCAATTGCTAGAAGACCATGATCCAAAAACAAAATTGCTGCAAAAATAAAGAGCTAAACATGCCAATCCTACACACAATTATACCATTGAAAAACTGAATGAAGCAACCGGGACATCATGGAGGATTACGACAGACTTAAGATTGTATCTTAAAAAAATAGAGAATAGAAGGGGTATTAAAAATGTTCGAAGCTTTCTTTAAACCTGGGTTTTGAGCATTACCTCGAGGTGAAAACTCATCCATGTGAGAAGTGCTTCGAGAAAGCTGGGCTCCGGTTGCATGATTAGCCATGTTCAGTCGAACCATGCATGAGAAGGCTTGAAAATCCTTCACTGGTGCATTAGAGTTTCCTCCAATGAGACCCGGTGAAACTTCCTTGCCCATTCAAGGTGACATTCTCATTCTGGTGCCCAGCATAGAATAAGTGTCTTGAGCTCTCTTCTCTGAGCACCTATAGAGTCAATTAGATCGTGAGAAAAATATGTATGATACAAGAAGTTAACAGACATTCGCCGTCAAGTTTGCATGAAATTCCGGGCTGCTTGATTATAAATGCTTTGCTTTCATTCTAGCTTTATTCTTCGAAATGGTGCATTGGCAAGTGGCCAGCATGCAATCCATTACTAGGGCCTGAAGATATCCTGCGCCAGCTGAGGCAATCTTTCTTCAGCAATGGCTAGTACATTCTTTTTTCTTTCATATAAAGAGCCATAACAATATATAACAGCAGGACATGAAACGGACTAGCTTACCCTATCCAACTTAGAAGGGAGCCTCAAGTGATTCATCCCAAACTTCGGCACTTCCATTAGAGGCATCTTCGACATCTTCCTCCATTGACAGCCTAATATATTCTCTATGTGCAAAACGGTCCCATTCTGTCAATGTAGGATTCTCACGCTCCTGTTTTTCCAACATAAATGAGGCTGTTATCCAAAACTTGCATAGAAGTGAGATGGTAAACGGTTTTTTTTAAAGGTAATATTAAAAGCAAATAACAGCTGAAGTGTCTGTCACGTTTACCTGACGAATGAGGAACGGATCACGAGTTTCAAAGGCCATGAATTTGTTAAGATTGAAAAGGATATTGAAAACACTTCCTGAAAGTTTAGAACCTTTCAGGTCACGCAACATGATATAGCTCTCCTCCTGCAAACAAGAAAATTCAATCGTCAAACAGATACAATAGTCTATCTTAATTAGCAGTGTATATGAAAAAGCCTTATGTTACTCAAACTCGAATGTAAATGTCAGATACGGGTATGTGTCCAACACAAGCATGTTCAGTTTTTCTAAGTTTTTTCCATGTATTTGAAGGATTTTTGAAGGGTCATATTCCCATAATCATGTCCATACATGCATCGGATGCGAGCACTTCAAGAAAAAACTAAGAGTTGGAGCAACACAAAAAGCACTCAATGGAAACTAAGCTCCTAAAAAACCAAACCAGCATATGGTAAAAAGCAGTTCACAGTATAATTAGCTCAGAGCCTTAAATCACACTAAATGATCTATTATAAAGCAGCCATGAATGAAGTGCTTCAAGAGGAACATGAAAAAGAGACAAACTGATTGTTTGCCCGAAACAAGCCCCACAGACAATTTTACACAAATCTTTAAGTTTGATATTACAAGCAGAGCTCAGCAAAGATGAGTATTATGATTCATTTCCATGAACACACTGTCGTATGCATCATAATAAACAGCCAAGGAGACAAAAAGGTGGCAAACCTCCGGTTTAATCATGTCAATTATCTGACATAAGATGTCCTCAAAGAGCACAGGCTCCTGTGCCATGCATTCCATTCGATGCAACTGCTCCTCATAAAAGAATTGCATTTCATTACGAGTTAGAACTCCATTGCCATCCAAATCTATGCACTTGAACCTACGAAAGAAAGAAACTGCCTCAATTAATGGCTAGTAGTGGCATAATTCCTATCCTGCCAAACAATGTTAGAGTATTCTATAAGAGAGAACAAAGGCATGAAAATGAGATTTAGAATATAAACATTGGGAAAAACTAGCCAAGAAGAAAAATTACTAACAAATCAAATCTTAACGTGATCATGCAGAACCTCTGACAGCAGGGACAGAAAATATTAAGGCAAATATTTATAAAGCCACTAATGAATCATTACATCCTTTATTAGTTTTGTTTTTTTTTTTTATTATTATTCAGTTAAATTTTGTTTGATCAAGAGTAATTTCCCTATCAGTAACTTCTGACAAATCTTTCTGAATATTTAGGTGAGAAGTGCACAGAAAGCTATTTCCAAATATTTTCGGGGGACTTTTTCAAACAATTGAGTTCATGTGAAAGATTGAACGCGAATTTAATTCAATGACAAGGAGGTGAGCTTTCATATTGTTAATCAGTGCACAAAATCCACTATAGTACCCTTAAGTCTACAGAGAAAGAGCACAAAAGATACCAATACTCAAGACTAGGCTCGGATGACTTGTCCTCCTCTGCAAGGATGAAGTAAACAAAATCTTCATACCCCATCTTTCCTTCAACCTTACTGGTAAACTTTCTTGGAACCTAAGATGATATGGAAGCATCACATGAGAGAAAGTTCAAAATTTGTTAATAAATAAATCAATGAAACAGATACAAGATAAAAGAGAATAGTTGAATAGACAGAGTTCGATTAAATGAAAAACTTCTCTCTGCAGGTAGAATGTAGCTTGGACCAAACAACAAAAATATCATCTGACTCAGACAAACCTGAGAAAATATCCTATCGACAATTCGGTAGGTAAGCGCATGGTTACCATATCTGACAAGGTTCTCCTTGTCAATCAAGAAATCATGATCTGTATCCAGCTCCCAAAACTTGCAGTATATTACATAAAAATGTTCATATGAAAAGTACCTGCACATATGATGATATATACATATATATATATATTTTAAAGAGAAGGAAAAAATTAATTGGTATCAAACAGATAGTATTAAGCATACATCAAAATGTAGAAAAAACACATGTATCAAAAAGCAATTATACAAACTTATTCATGATCTTGAGGATTTTGAAAGCAAAATGAAAACCAGCTTCCTACTCTATGCATTCAAGGAGATTTAAGCCAAGTCCCTACCTCAAAACTTTATTAATGTCCTCTTCCTCATCAGCATGTAGCATGGCGTCGATCAAGTTTCCACGTTTCAACTCTCTAAGAGTGACGTGACCATTCCCAGCTCTATTTATGTAGTAATATATTCTGTATATTACAGTTTCAGCTGGCCATGTGCAACAAAAGTTGTATTAACAAACATCAAATAAAAATGAACAGCATATTTGGCAGCAATAGGGAAAATCTAGACTAGCAAACAATTGAAAAACACATAGGTAGTAGCTTATGCTAATATTTGAGTAAACATCATATAGAAAGGAAAAGGGCCCTAACATGTTAAGAGAGATAATCGGTAAGCTGTCGTGTATGAATTAGTATAAGATATTTTTGTCTCCTTTTATTGCACAATTATGTGCAATATTTTCACATTGCAACCCCTCTCATATATCCATCAAATTGACAACAATCAGTCATTCTAATATAATCAGATCAACATAAGATTACTTCACATTAAACTAAAAAGTGTGTTTATAAGAATTTCTTGTGCGAACTCATCATCCCAAAAATAGGAATTTCAGAAAATGGAAGCTAAGCCATTGAAACCAGAGAGGCAGAGACAAAAATGAGAGCTACATCGCCAATCATTCTTACTAAAGACCACCAACAGACTAAACAAGAATGTAAATCCTGTTTTCTATGCACCTTTTGTTTCTGTTTGATATAAGTGCAAATTTCAACATTTGCTAATCAAAGAATAGATATGCATTCTTGCTTTATTAACGTGCTATTGTCACTTTATTAATAATTTTAACATAGCATTATACATTATCAAACATATTAGAAACAGAACCACTTCATCAAAGAAAGGGGGTGAACTGCATTCACAGAAATTCGCATGAAAATAGAAGCATTACAGGATTTGCAAGTTCAAATCTTAGTGTTTCCAGCATTTAATCAAGAAATAAGTCAGGAAACAACTCAACATAAGTATTCAAATGCCTTAGATATTGCAAAAGAATTGGGGGGGGGGGGTTCAGAAAGTGAAAAACCTAGCATCTAAAAATCTAATTGCAATGAGAAAACAGTCAAAAAGGTATCAAACGGATGAAAAACCAACCATATCTTTCCTGAAACTCAGGAGTACTCTGTAAGAACTCCAACCCTGGATGAGTTGCCAAAAGTTCTTGGAGTAAAGGTTTGAAGTCATCCTGTCAAATTGAAAAGTATAAAATAAGTTCAGTTTGAACATAGACTATTAGATATCACAATATTGTAGTTGATTTAAACTCTCAAAAATGCATAAAGACCTGAGTGAGGTATTTGAGATCTGTTTGCTTTAGTATTGTATAAATTTTGGTTGCTATATCCATTGTCAACATGTTGCCATTGACCCAGTAATCAACAAATGCATCTCTGCGAGCAGATTAGAGTAGAACTCAGAAAAAGGTAC
>JBBYHK010000008.1:731943-744521 GCA_038382065.1 Adansonia grandidieri
GACTATAAGAAAGTTCTCAAGGGTTCCGAAGTTTGAAACGCTGTCGTTTAATATGAGGAGACCGGCCCAGGCTGGCCAATAAATTACCTAAATCATTTATACGAATTAAATTGTAACTTTAAATATAATTATACGAACATAATATATATATAAAGTAATATAAGTATGATAAAAATATATATTAAAAATTATATAATATTACTTATTAATATATTAAAATTTATATAAATATAAAATATTTTAAAAATAATAAATTATACATAATTTGAATAAACGAATTATCATGTTTTAATATTAATATTAATATTTAAAATATTCTATATTTATATAAATTTTAATAGTATAATTGTTGAGAATAGTAGTAACTCATAAAAAGCAATAAAAGAATACAAGTAGTTCAACCTTCCAAGACTATGTTCCCGACCCTAAAAAAATTATTTTTGCATAGATAAAGTTAAACACTATTTATAAATAATCTATAATTTTTACACGAATAAAATTATAAATTTCAATAAACAATTGATAGCTTTTGTAAAAATAAACCTAAAAGATTCTCTGTCAAATCTGATTTATATATCTCATTAATTTTAAATTTTAATACTTAACTACGAATTCTTATTCAGTAAGATTCTTTTACAATACTTTTAAATAAATTTTATTATCAAATAATCTATAACCAACATAAATAGTAAAAATATACATTGATTACCAATTTAAATTTACATTAGATACTTAACAATAATTATATAATTATATAAATTTTAAAATATTTATATATTTACACTATTTTTTCTTTCACTTTTATTACGTTTAACATTCCACGAAACTTAGGACTAACTTTTATCTATTACTTTTTTTATCTATTTTTTTAATATACTTATTAACAATATTTATATATATATAATTTATATATAAATTATTAAAATTAAATTTATAAATAATAATTAAAATTATATTAAATAATAATAAATGTAAAAAATATGAAAAGGAGCCGAGCACCAAAGCTTAATAATGAAACAAATTTATGAGGCCGCAACGTACCATACCATTTAATTAAAGAAAGAAAAGGTACACTAAGAATTTTTCACTTTTTTCAACTTTCATGAAATTCTGTTATTTTCATGGAATAATGAATTAATTGTTATTACATATTTACACTTATCATCTTCCTTCTATTTTGTCTCTTTTTTTTTTTTTTTTTCCCTCGGAATTGTTCTTTGTTCTGAATTTTTCTTTTTTTCAAAGGTAATTATTTAGATTTGTGAGGGCAACGTTGAAAAAAAAACACCAAATTTTAGAAAAACAATTGTTAATTTTTTTTTAATCATAGAAATAATATTCGCTTTTTCCTGTTGAATTTGGTGCTTTTTTTTTCGCTGTGCCATTTGGAGTTTTAGGGGCTTAGGGTTAGGTTCAGATCTGTTTGAAATAGGATTTGACATTGTAATTTCGTTCCACTTTAGAATTTTTATTATAATTTCTACAGGTTTCAAATTTAGAAATATTTTTATTGATTTTTTATTTTTATTTTTACTTTTTTAGGCCTGAAAATCTGCTGTAGTCAAAGGGAGTTTTTATAGCTACTTTGAGTGAAATTAAATTACAGAAATCTTTTGGATCAACAACATGTAAGCTCAATTTTTTCTGGACTTTATAATTTATGTAATTTTTTGGATTTTTTTTTTTTTGCAAGTTTTTGCCTGCTGCTGCTGATGATGAAATAAGAAATTAGAATTTTATTTTTCAGTGATTGATTTTGTTCTGAAAATTTTCTCGATCAAATAATTTGATAGTGATCTTTTAGGGTTAAGGATTATTTAATCTGACTTATTTAATGGTCAAAGTAATGCATGCATTTAATCTTTGATTTAACTGCAAATTTATATAGTAAATGTCTGTTTAGGTCTCAAATTAATAAAAAATCTGAAAAATATGTTGATAAATTTGATGTTCAATTTTATATGTTGCATTTTAATCCCTAAAAGTTACAGTTGATGGCTTTTTTTTTATGAATTTAAATGATCCAAAAAGGGGCCAATATGTTTAGAAATTTGATTGCAATTAAAATTAATTTAAGGGATAATGATTTTTAAGGTTATGAAATCTCTTAGATTTCAACCACGTCATCTGTTTCCGGGTTTGAATCAACTCGATCAAGAATGAGAAGGCATTAATCTTGTTGATTCAAGTAATTTGGCTATATTAGTAGTCTGGGAAGGAGTTTTATCAAATCCATCTTATAACTCTTGATAACTTCAGGCGGTTTAGTTACATAATTATATTTGTATTTTTGTTCCGTATATAATCTGTTGCATGATCTAGGATTTGGGGATTGATTTATGCATTGAGATAAAGCAAATATGATTAATAATGCTTGGAAGTGTTAGTTCTCAGCAACATGCTTTAATGTTGATCCTTATGGCTCTTGGATGACATCAGGCTGTTTAGTTACAGAATTGTATTTGTATATTCATTTCAGCAATTTTCTGTAGCATGATTCTAGGATTTGAGGACTTATTTATGCATTGAGATAAAGCAAATATGATTAATAATGCTTGGATGTGTTAGTCTCAGCAACATGCTTTAATGCTAATCATTATGGCTCTCGGATGACTTTAGGCTATTTAGTTACACGATTGTATTTGTATATTTGTTTCAGCTTTTATCTGTGGCATGATTCTAGGAATTGGGGATTGACTTCTGCATGAGATAAACCAAATATGATTAATAATGCTTGGAAAGTATTAGGCTTAGCAACATGCTTTGACGTTGATCGTTACATATTGAGAATGAAAATTCTTTTACCAGTATTTATGCTAAAGCATGAATCTTTGAATTTTTATTTTTTGATCTCTCTCTCTCTTGCACTATCTGCTGGGGATAGGTCAAAAAATGGCTTATCAAATATCATACGCAATTGACAGAACCAAGTAGATGCAGGAATGTGGTAATCCATGTTTCTTAGCATCCTGATTTCTTCTCATCTAAATACTGAATTGTGGTTATCTAGTTAAAACCTTAAACTTAGAGTAACAGTTAATGTAATTTTGACATAATTTATACTGATCTTATAAGAATTTAATGGCTTGATTTTGAATGGAAATGAAGCTTTTGGATCATGTTTTTCTATTTATTTTTAATTGCTTTGTATTTTCATGCAGATAACGATTCTTTTTATGGCAGTTCAGAATTACATTTAGGATTTCAAATTAGGTGCCCTAAGTTGGGTGCTGAATTGATTCTTTAGTTTTTAAGGTAGGCATTTTTGTTTTCAACTGCTTTCTATTCCAGATACATAATGCAGTGTTCAAAGTATCATTTATTGTTTGTAGGAGTACTGATGGGGACAGAACTAATAAGAGTTTGTGTTAAAAAAGAGAATGATGATATGCCGTCAGTTCCACCAGGTTTCGAGTCTCATGCATCTTTTACCTTAAACAGTGGGGCACAAGATACTAAAAAACATGACAGTGATAATGTGATGTGTTGCTCAGCCTCTGCAAGTACTTCTGATGCCAATCCAGTTGAGAAGGAAACTGAGTTGGCTAATGATGAAAGTACAAAGATTACAAGGTTTATGAGGCGTAGACCTTGGATAAACTATGGTCGATATGATAACAGTTCAGAAGATGAGCCTGATTGTGGAAAGCTCGATCAAGTTAGTTTCTTCTTTTCTTTTTAAGTTATTTGTTTTGTTTTACAAAAGTTTTGGATGTTGATTTTGAAAATTCTAGCTAAACAATCTGTTATCCCTATGTGAGAATGCTACATCTTGGTAGATTCATACGTGATTGACTTTTGCAGAATCTAAGATTGAGACTTACTCTTCCTAAAGGTGTTATCCGTGGCTGTCCAGAGTGTAATGATTGCCAAAAGGTTAGATTTCCAACTTCTCTTCTTTCCCAGTTTCCTCAACCATTCACACCTTCCATAATCTGCTTAGGCAGCATGGCTACTCTGTTGTCATTTTTTTTCCACCCTACTGTTATACTAATCATTCTTAGCAGCAACATTTTATACGTAGTAATGATTCGGAAGTCCCCTATAGCTACGTTTTTGGCAGGATGGTATATGACTGATATATATTATATTGTAGCTTAAAGTGATAGCTAACAAACTCGTAATTCAAGGGCTATAAAGGAGCTTGACTATGCAATCCAGACGATATAATTGAAATGCTACTTTCCTTTGTTAACCATTGTCTCCAAATACTCTTTCATTGATATGTAAAGTTTTGGAGCAGGTAACTGCAAGATGGTGTCCAGAAGAAGCATGTAGGCCAGATCTTGAGGATGCACCTGTGTTCTACCCAACAGAAGAGGTATTTAATGTTGCTTTCAATATTTGAGTTGTTTTAATATCATAATTTGCCTTGCCATACTTGTTACTGTTACTTGTAAAATCCAGAGTTATACTTTAGAGAATTAAAATATCTTTACTGGTTTTATAATATTTCTCCAGGAGTTTGAAGATACTTTAAAGTACATAGCTAGCGTACGCCCAAGAGCTGAAAAATATGGAATCTGTCGCATTGTTCCTCCATCTTCTTGGAAACCTCCTTGTCCTCTTAAAGCAAAGAATATGTGGGAAAATTCTAGATTTGCTACTCGCGTGCAGAGAATTGATAAGCTTCAGAATCGTGATTCAATGAGAAAAATGTCAAAAGTTAGTACCAATATGAGGAGGAAAAGGAGAAGATGCATGAGAATGGCTGTAGACTGTGGGTCTGATAGTGGAAGTATCTCAGGGTCTGCTGATGCTGGATTTTGCAAAGTGGAGAGTTTTGGGTTCGAACCTGGTCCTGAGTTTACGCTGGATAAATTTCAGAAGTATGCAGATGATTTCAAGGCCCAGTACTTTAGGAGGAAGGAAAATGATGTAAATATGGAAGGTAAACTGACCATTATTCCATATCACCATGAGCCTTCAGTTCAGAATATTGAGGGTGAATACTGGCGGATAGTGGAGAAAGCAACTGAGGAAATAGAGGTAAGATTTGCTAGTTTGGAAAAAAAAATTCTCCATACTCTATCTTGATTAGTTTACTTTGTGCCGGATTCACATAGCTATTGGAGCTGCTTTCCTACTCTGGAAAGCTGTGGTCGGGACCAAACTTTTCTTTTAGTTCTCGAAAAGCTCAAAATGAGTTTTTTGAAGGCTAGGAGTTGAGGCTTCAAATTGGAGATTCTAGAAAGAGTCACAATTAGAAGCTATGGACAAAGTGAATGAAGTTTCAAGTGGACAAAAAGAAAAATGTTCTTAGTCATTTCAAACAATTTCATTCTGATAAAGTATTTCAAAAAGCTTTACTTCAACAAAACTGTTTTTTAATCTCTGACTAGGCCAAGCAAGCTCCGATTGCTTTTTGTTTTTTTATCTATCCTATTCTTTCTTTCTCTTGTAAACAGTTTATAATTGCAAAGAGGTGTTGCTAATGCTTATGCTTCTTTTCTTTTTAAGGTCTTATATGGGGCTGATCTGGAAACTGGGGTTTTTGGCAGTGGGTTTCCTAAGAAGCTGAATCAAGTTGATCTTGATTCCAATGAAAAGTACATAAAATCAGGCTGGAACTTAAATAACTTTCCCAGGCTTTCTGGATCTGTTCTCTCTTATGAAAGCAGTGATATTTCTGGGGTTCTGGTTCCTTGGTTGTATATAGGAATGTGTTTTTCCTCTTTTTGTTGGGTAAGACTTCTAGCTCTATAAACCTCTTTTCCCTTAGCATGAGTTGAATTCTCGGCTCCAATATTTTCTTTGATAATTTTGCATTAGCCAGCTTGTGAACAAGGAAATTCATGTCTATTTATTTTGTTCTGACTTTGTACCCCAACATGTTCTCACATATATATCATGTGCATGTAATACGGTATAATAAGAACAGTTAAGAAGTTGGTATGTTTTAAGTGACCAGATCCTGGTTGAAATATAGTGCTGATGTGAAAATGTGCAAGCATGTGTTGCCAAAATCCTTAACGAAATTTTAAGCCACCTAGGCCACTGTGTAAAATTTTGTGGATATAGTTTTATGTTTTTCTGTGTTGGCCAACAAATATTTCTTTTGAACTTGCTAGTTTTTGTCATCATATTTAAGGTCGTTACTTATACATGCAACGCAACACTTTTATTTTATGCACTGTTTACAATCAAAGGATGGCCAGGGAATGTTAATATTGCTAATTCTTTTTTTTTTAATGTGGATGCAACCAGCATGTTGAAGATCATCACCTATACTCGCTGAATTACATGCATTGGGGTGCTCCAAAAATTTGGTATGGTGTCCCAGGAAAGGATGCTCCCAAACTGGAGGCTGCTATGAGAAAGCATTTGCCTGACCTTTTTGATGAACAACCTGACCTGCTTCACAAACTGGTGGGCTAAAAGTTCTATGACATTTAAGCCTGGTTGTCCAACTATTAGAACCCAAATGCATCAAAAGATACTCTTGCTTCTTGAATTTAAGCAGTTAGATTATTATATTAGTTTTTTATGGACATATCATTTTTTTTAACATTTTTTTTTTACTTGGATGGACCATTTTGCTGTTGGCTTGGTAAGACCGATCTGTGATCTTTTCACTGCATTTTTGCTTTTAAGATTAAATTTTGAATTAGGAATCATATTGCCCGTACCTCTTGAATATTGGAGCCAGGTTCTGGTTCTAGCATGAAATTTTTTTAACCTGAACTAGTTTTAGATACTATATATATTGGGAGGACCTATACTGGCTTTAGTGTTTTTCTAGTTTGGGATATGTGAGAGAGGTTAGGATGCTATCTTTGGTTTATTGCCCCTGTTCGACTGCTTAAAAGGAAATGAATGGAGTAAATGCATAAACATCTGTAAACATTCACTGGGTAAATGTAGTTAATGCTTTGTAATAACTGTGCCTGGTTCCATGGTACAGAAGATTGATTTTATAGTTGTAATCTATAGTTCATCATAATTTCACAGAAAAGATCTTCTCTATTTCCCATGTGCGCTTAGTTTCTGTAATATTACTTCATGATAGCAATTATTCCCTGAATATCTTCTTTCACGCAGGTCACTCAGATGTCCCCTTCCATACTAAAATCTGAAGGGGTACAGGTCTATCGGTGCGTTCAGAATGCCGGAGAGTTTGTTCTGACTTTCCCTAGAGCATATCATGCAGGATTTAACTGTGGTTTTAATTGTGCGGAGGCAGTAAATGTAGCTCCTGTTGACTGGCTGCCCCATGGACAGATTGCTATTGAGCTATACCGAGAACAGGGAAGAAAAACTTCCATCTCACACGACAAACTGTTGCTCGGAGCAGCAAGGGAAGCAGTCAAAGCTCACTGGGAGCTCAATTTACTGAAGAAGTATACTTCTGATAACTTAAGGTGGAAAGATATGTGTGGGAAGGATGGAGTCTTAACTAAAACTCTCAAGGTAAGTATTATGTCCATTATTTGTCTTTGGGCTGATCTGTACAGTGGGATTTTATGAATCCTTATTTAGTCAGTTCAGAATATCTGTAGATGATCTGGTTTGAATGGGATGTCTATTGCTAAGTGTTGAATGTGTAATTTCATTCTTAAGCTGGATTTGTGCCTCTGATTCATATCTAATGTCTTGATAAAATTTTGTGGTTTTAGATTGGTCCCATCTCTGGAGATTTGTTGTTCCCAAATCTCTAATAATCTGAGAATAAGAAGCTTGTGATTATGGGCTTTAATATTTTATGTGCACATGCTTGTACATAAATGCATGCATGCATGTATACTTCCATGCTTATTGTATATGTGCATCTAGACACATAACCTTATTATGCAGTATGTGCATATTTAAAATTCAAATTGTATAAAATATATATGATTATCACTGGATTTGGATCTAGTTTTATTAATTAATTATATCTAGTAATTAATTAATTAATTAATTTCAATTCAAATTCTGAAATGGAATCCATGTTTCTAGAATGAAAATCTTGTATTATTTATCTTCATGATAATATTTATTTGGTAAACTTATTAGCGTATAGTCATATGTAATGCTTATATTACCTTGGGTTTATTTTGGTTGACTATGTATACTTTTCTTGCTCACAGGCACGTGTTGAGATGGAGCGTCTAACGAGGGAATTTCTTTGCAATTCGTCTCAGGCTGTGAAAATGGACAGCAATTTTGATGCTACCAGCGAGAGAGAATGCAGTATATGTTTTTTTGATTTGCACCTTTCGGCAGCAGGTTGTCTTTGCTCCCCAGATAGATATGCATGCCTGAATCATGCAAAGCAGCTCTGCTCATGCCCTAGGGGTGCCAAAGTTTTCCTCTTTCGTTATGACATAAATGAATTAAATATCCTTGCCGAAGCATTGGAAGGAAAACTAAGTGCCATATATAGGTGGGCAAGACTAGACCTTGGACTGGCCCTGAGTTCATATGTCTCCAAGGACAATTCACCGGTTGGTAGATTATCACGTGCCCTGGAAGGAATACCTAAAGAGATGCAGTCAAAGCCATCAGTCATTTCCTTCAAAGATATGCCAGGAGAACAAATGCTGAAAGGGAAGCCTTCGATTTTCGCTCGGATCCCTCAGCAGATGTTACTGCAACAGAGAAATAAACTATCAGAGGCTGCATTACCATCAAATGATCCAAATTCTAAGTTGAAGAAAGAGGATTCAGTTATTTCTGCTTCACACTTAAGCATGCCTGGAGGCCAAACCGCCGTGGAAAGTAGAGTGAAGAAACCTGCGGTGCCGGCAGATGATAATATTATTTTTCTTAGTGATGATGAAGGTGATGAACCAAAGAAACCAGTTTCGGAAAGACCAAAAGAAAATTCTATCATTAAGCAGCCGGAAGCATCACTGGGGCTGGCTGGTGAAAAAGCGAGTACATGTGATTACAAGAATGAGCCTATCTTAACTATCCCTCTAACAGATGCTGCAGTTATGAATCAGACGAATGATAGTTGCCCCGACTTACAAAGGAATAGTTCATCTCATTATTCTCAAGGGAAAAATGAGCATAACGGGAATGGTATCACATTGCTAGGATCTACTGACCAGAATATTTCTTGTCATTTAGATTCTGCCACTGCAGAGTCTGGTAGAAATGTCCAGGATTCTTCTAACACTAAAGAGATGGATGATAATAAGAATAATCCGGTGACTGTTGGAAGCAGCCATCAGCAACTGCTGCCGTTGGGCAGCGAAAAAGCTGACAAGGGGAAACACGAGAATGTGGGAGCCATTGCCTCTTCAAATTCGGTTGACAATGCAAGAAGTAATGTGGGAGGGCCATCTTGCTCACAAAATAATCTGGATGCAAACTTCCGGCAGAGAGGTCCTCGAATCGCTAAGGTAGTGCGTAGAATCAACTGTAATGTTGAGCCTCTGAAATTTGGAGTCGTTCTCTCTGGGAAGTTATGGTGTAACAGCCAGGCCATTTTCCCTAAAGGTAAGCTGCATTTGGGGTCTAATAAGGCTGATGCATTTCAATATGCTAAGTACGGCTAGCTAGGTATACGTACTCATATATTCTAATTAATGCAGGATTTAAGAGCCGTGTTAAGTATATAAGTGTTTTAGATCCAACAACGATGGCATACTATGTCTCGGAAATTCTGGATGCAGGCAGGGATGGACCTCTCTTCATGGTAATTTAAAATCTATGTTTTTCTATATCTTATTCAGTTAGACATTTTTTATCTCTTATCCAGTCTAAGCTTCAACATATATTATATGATGCCAGAAAAAGTTGCATAGTGTTCTGTACTCATATTCCTTCATAATTTCCGGGCAATTGAATAAACTGATAGTAGATATTGATAGCTATATCTTTGTTGCTGAACAGTTAATTGTTTGTCCCTGATGCTCATCGTGTTTATGTTTGCAGAGATCCAGAAAGTAATTGAATGTTTGCTATGTATCTGAACATTATTTGACTGCTAGGTAGACTTGTCTAAATCGTGCCAAGCAGACTTGATTGTTTTAGATTGTGGTATAACTTTCTAGACATTACTATGTGAAATGCTCTCAATCATCTTGCACCCGATTTTGCCACCCTTCCATCTATTTTAAAAAATAATTGTTGTTTTATTACCGTGGAAAAATTTTAAATTCGAATTTATAACTTGTCTTCCAATTAACTTTTGAATTGAATTTTGTTTAGAGCAAAGTAAGCAAATAATTTCTGGAATTATATCAGTTTTTATACGTGTATGTCTTTATTGTTGATTGGATTTCAGGTTTTTGTGGAGCATTGCCCCAGTGAAGTATTCATTCATGTTTCAGCTGCCAGATGCTGGGAGATGGTGAGGGAGAGAGTGAATCAGGAGATCACAAAGCAGCATAGGCTAGGAAGAGCCAACCTCCCGCCATTGCAGCCTCCCGGAAGCCTTGATGGCTTCGAGATGTTTGGTTTTTCTTCACCCGAAATTGTGCAGGTAAATCAGTTAGCAGAATATGTTACGCGATTCTTTCTGTGGGTGAGTTCATGTTTGGTTCCCTCTACCCCAAACCCACCATCTTATTTTGGTTTTCGGAAGTTAGTTACCACTTTCTAGGATCTTCGTTTCGAATGATAACTTTAAAAGCCATCCTAAGGGTACAATCTGACTCATGGCGATAACGGCAATTTTGAACATCAAACAAAAAAGTTAGTCGTTTTCCAGTTGATCGGAAAAGTTAGCCAACTAGTTCAATTAACTGTTTCTCCCCCGTCCCTTGACGAATTGTCTTTTAATGGCTTAACGACTTTATTTCATGGTAAATGCTTTACTCTAAAAGCATGAAGTAAACTCATATTTCATATGGTTAAATAATCCAGGCCATTGAGGCAATGGATCGAACTCGAGTTTGTACGGGGTATTGGGATTCTCGGCCTTACTCACGACCTCAAATGCAGATTCTACAACTTCCTCAGCTCCCTGATAATGGTGTGAACTTAGAAAGACCATCTGAGGAACAAAAAAACCCGGGGGCTTCTGGGGACAAGGGCTTGACCGGTAGAGTTGACACACTTCTCCGAGACCTATTCAAGAAGGCCAATTTTGAAGAACTACACTCACTTTGCAGCATTTTTAGTGACAAAAGGCCGCCCATGGATATAGCCCTAGTTGCTCGACTCCTTTACGAAGAGATCCAGAGTCGTTGTGGCTGATCGAAATTCTTTGGTCATTGCAGATTCGAGATTTAAAACTGGTGAAAATCCATTTCCCCTCCTCTTTTTTCATCATTGTAAATACCGACGTCCTGCCGTCAGTCACACACGCTGCATGTGCAGCTTGCATTCAAATCCTTGATTCTTTCGGTTGGAGAAGATGAGTGATTAACAATAGGTTAGCTATTTTCCTGTGGGATTTTTGCATACTGATTGATAACTCAAATACCCCATATCCGCATCTACAAATTTTTTTTTGGTATCCTGAGTTGGTGGTTTAGTTTCATACAAATGTTAATGAAAACAAAGCCCATTCTAACTCAATTTCTCGTTTTGATCGGAAGCCTTTTAACCATATTACATTGCTGCATTTGCTCCATTTTTATCATGGAAGTTGGGTTAAGTCGGGGTGATAATGGTTCGGTTTTTTTAAAAAAATATGATTAATGTGCAGTATTTTAAATTTTAAAAAACCAAACCAAAATTGAGTCAAATAGCATCTATAACCGACTTGAGTCGAATTTCACTGATTCAGATCAGTTTGGAACATCAGTTTTTTAAATTTAAATAAAAATCATTTTCTTTTGTATTTTTTAAGTTTTTTTTTTCACTAAGTTAAAAATGAAATATGATTTTTTATATTATAAAAAAATAAAAACTAATTAAAAATAAAATTCAGTTTGGTTTGAATTATGTGGGTTTTTAACTTGTGAATCGAAAATTCAACCAAAGATATTTAATTATTATCCAAACTAAAATCAGATCGGATTTAATTAAAATCCAATCAAATATTATGATTTGATTCGATTTTTTATTTTGTCGGGTTTTTTACTCAACCCTACTTGGAAGGGTGTAAAATGAAGGATCTTGATGTTTTATAGGTAGACTTAATAATTTTAGATATAATTATGTGGATATAATACGAATAAAGTATTAAATACGCGACATACGTCTCAAAGTTTATATAAAATGAATCATTAACATACCAAAATTATATAAATTATAAATTATTTTCAATATAATTATGATATTATAAAATATATAAATATATGAATTACCTAATCTACTTTGAACTGGAAAATCGAGATGAACATAAAAAACGTTAGGGTTTAATGGAAGTGATTAATCATTAAACCTTGCAGTTCAGTCCATTGAATTAAAAGAAGATCAAACTAGAAGTTAGTTGAATCAATTATTTCGTTCACTTTGACGGTAAGAGATCATCATATTTCGTAATTTTAAATATGACATAAATATATAAATATAATAAAAATTTATATAGTATATTAAAATTTATTTTGTATAAATAAAATATAATATGATAAAATTAAATATACGATATGAATACATCGATCATCAAATTTAAAAAACATAAAAATTTAGTAAAAATTAATTAGCTCGATCGATTATTTGGTTCATTCTGACAATAAAAGATCGTAGGATCAAGC
>JBBYHK010000008.1:765690-782230 GCA_038382065.1 Adansonia grandidieri
TATCAATAACATGAAAAAAGCAAATTTTAAAACACCTTTCACTCAGAAAAATTGAATCCTTTTCTTTGTACAGATTTACATGCTAATTGTTCCATTATAACCACATCCTACTCTAAACCAACAAGTACATAATTCCACAGCCACAACCCCAAACACAGATCTCAAGGCATAAAGGTTTTCAGATTCTGACATAAATAAAGAAAACATCCTGTATAAAAACTTCTGTAAATGTTATTAAGCGCTACCAAAATTCTAAATGAAATCTAATAACTGAAAGTACAAGATAGAAATTATAACTCATATGCTACAGTTGCTATAACAATTAAAATGGTGGTATTAGAAACAAATTATTAATGAAAATTATCAGCATGTATCGAATGATGTACCTCATAACCCTGCGTGAGAACATTGAACTTCTTTTCCATGTTTTCTGCCTTTGACTTATCATTATCCATCTTCTTCTTCACATTGTCAAATTCAGTCTGCTGGGCCGCCAGCTTCTCCATATTTCCAGCAACACTTGATAGACCATAGGCATTGCGAGTAGGGAAATACATGAGATCATTTAGGCAAGTATTATGTGCTTCCACAAAATCATCAAGAGATTCATTTTCGTGCCCCATTGCCACACGAAGAAATTCAGCCTCTTCCTTAATCAAGGAATCGGCCTGCCAAGAAAAATAAGGTTGTTTATCAGTTCACTAAAGGCTCATCAACACCAGTTATGCTCACATATCATCTTTGGTATTACAAAAGTCAAGGATCATGACCCAAAAAGAAAAAGAAACTCAAGATCAGGCTGACAGGGACCTAAATCTGAACAGTGAAAAGTAGTTTGTGTTCAGCGGATGGAATTTAAAGTACGAGACCGCATGTGCTGTAGAACAAGTAAGAAAGATATAGACTGCAAAAATTACAGACACCAAAATATTTATAAGGTGCAAGAAAATGAAAATTGAGTTTCAACAGCTCATATGAGGTTTTAGGTGGTTTGTACTCCTCAATGAATAAAATTTTTGATAGGCAATTTATATCACAAAACTCAACTCAATTCTATAGCAAGCACCAAAATGAAATTTTCTTTAGTTAGTAAGAAACCATTAAACATGATGATAGTGAGTTCACCAAGGTTTGGAAACATAAATTACATATGACAAAAGGAAATATGGCAACATAACCAGTGAAAAGCATAACAAACCTCTTTAATTTCTTCTTCTTCAAAATCTTCAATAGTGGGAATAGATCCATTTGCAGGATGCTTGGCACCTTTTTTCTTCGACTTATTTGCCTTTTCATCAAGTGGATACTTAGCATTGTCGTGCTCCAGCAAGGAAAGAAGCTCCTTTCTTATCATTTCATCAGCCTGCTCAATTGAAGTAGGAGGAACAAAAGAACTTTTATCTCCATCAGTCCTCATTAAAGAATCTCTAATTAGTTCCAGAGAGGCACTAGGAGGCCTTGGAAGCTCCCTCTGCAACACTTTTGATCTCTTCTTAAGTAATGCCTGCTGCCGTGCTTCTTCCTCAGCCCTTTCTCTAGCTATTCGATCAGACATGTCCTCTTCAATCTTCTCCTCTGGTTCTTCATTATCTTCTGGGGGTTGTTGAATGACTATTTGGTACTCATTCTTTGGCTGTGGAAGACTACTGAGACCAGATTGTAAGTTCCTTCTCAGATCAGCTTGCCTCCGCTGCTCAAGTTTGGCACTGTCATGTGGATCCATGTCTTCATTTATGTGGAGCTCATCCCTAATGGGAGTTCCTTTAGGGGTCAAACCAAAAGAATAGCCATCCCTTGACGGTGTCATTCCAATTCTAGGAGTAAGACCTGCGACTCCAGGAGTTGCTGCAGGAGTCAACATTGGATTTGGTGTTTGGATCTGTGTTTTAGGAGTGACCCCTGAGAAATCTGAAGGGTGAAGCTCTGGATTTTCTCCACCGAGTAAGGGTGTCTGGGACTCTCTCAACCTAGCCAGATTTTCAGCTTCCATCATGATAGCATCACCTTTTCCAGAAGGTGTCCTTTGTGGGGTCCGCAAAGGTGTCATTCCTGGCCTTGGTGTCTGGGAATAATTTGCAAGAAGAGCACGAGTTGCACCACTTCCTTCAGCCAGTTCCTCATTCCCTGCAAGAAGATCACTGGCGTATCCCATCTTTGCAATCTCTTCCAATTCATGATCAGAAATCTGAGGTGATGGTAGCATAAGTTTTGATCTTTTCCTCACTGTTTCTGGATCATTGAGCTTGTTGGCCTGCAATATTGCGGATGGGGCATCCTGTCTCTGTGCAATTTTATTTTTTGCGATATCCTGCTTTCTTAACTGTGCTTCTACGTCAACTCTCCTTTTTCCTTCAAGTTCCTCAATGGTGGTTGGGAACTTAGGCTGTTCCACAGGTCTATCTTCATCAGCAACATCATAAAATCCCGGAGGAGGCCTCTTCTCAAAAGGAATTTCCGCATTATAATCAATTCCCTTCCTTTTCCTCTTCCGTTGCCTTGTATCAATTCCAGCGGCCTTAAGCTCCCTCCTTTTCTGCAAAGAAGCAAGCCTCCTGGCCTCTTCAAGCTGTTTCTCCCTAGCTTTCCTCTTTGCCTTCTTGCCCCTAGTATTAGCTAATCGAGCACGAGCTTCAGAAAGCATTTCCTTCTCATCCTCATCCATATCAACAGGATCTGGACGCGCAGGCTTTGATTCAGGGTTTGGGTCAATCTCTCCGGGACGCAATTTCCTGGGGTCGTCACCTGGCTCATAATTTTCATCTTTAGCACAGGCAGCATCAAGGAGTTTCTCGTACCGTTCAAGACACTGAGACGGAGTCCGACCAACAATTGGAGCAATCGTTCTCCATTGTGTTGGCATGAGCTTTGCAAGATGGAGCAGTTTTTCATCCTCTTCTCTAGTCCACTCGGTCTACATATATCACAAATATATATATATATATCACTTCAAAGTTCTTAGTTTTACCAAATTAAAAATACAAATTACTGCTAGTTTTCTTCATCAAAAGGAATCAAGTAAAAACACTTCAATTAACCTTAATAATCAAACACAAACATAAACAATAATACCCACTTGGCAAAAATACAACTTGCAATCTGAGTAACAAAAGGCTGCAATTCATAATAATTAGACGGCACCTGATTCTTACTTTTGCCACTTTTTTTAACGCTTTTAGAAGCACAATAGCTAATTTCAATGCAAAAGCAAAGCAACAGTTTCAAAATTTGCAAATTTTATTTTCATATTAAACAATTATACCCAAATGCATGTTACACCACATTTTAACTATTTGATACTTTTAATCAAATATTATTTTGTTTATTTACCATTAACTTTTGTTTCATAACTGATATTCAAGCAAGCAAACAAAAGTAACAAAAAGCAACAAGATCATTTCTTTTAATTAAGCTTAGCAACTCTAACAACAAAAGGTATCAAATAAAAACAATTTAATCGAAACTTAACTTCTCTAATAACAGTCATGGAACAGGCTGATGAACCTAGCAACACAAATGGAAATCAAGTGGGACAGAAGAAAAAGCTAGAAAGAGCTGATATTAAGCTAGAAAGGGCTGAAATTGACCTTTGGCAACTGGTGCTGATTGCCACCGGAGAAGCTGACATTGAACTAAAGCTGCAAAGGCTAATGGGCTAATGGAAAGAAAGAAACTGAGCTGATGAGGATTAATCCTGAAGCTGACACATTCAATGAAGACAAGCCGAGAGTTGTTTGGCTAAGCGTTGGCCTTGGGGAAGAATATTACTGTTATATAAGCTGGCTAATATCTAAATAATTGTATAGGACAGCTGTTAAAATTGTTATGGAATTATTCTAGAAACCAGGATACCCTATGAAATTCCCCGTACTTGGCATACAATATATAACTACACCTTGTACTGAGAATCCTTATGAATGAAAATTATCAAATTTCCTCCTTTCTCTTTACTCTTGTATTTCTCATTCTGATCTACATCTTTCTTTCTGTCTCTCATCTTCTTTTAAGTCAATTCTCAGTCATTATTCTGTGACAAACTCTAACGACAAAAGGTATCAAATAAAAACAATTCAATTGAAACTTAACTTCTCTAATAACAATAATAATGACTACGAAAAAGCAACTTACAAACCAAAACACTGAAAAGCTTAAGTACTCAAAACTGATTTGAACCCAGCTAAGCTAACTAATAATTAAGCAATGTAAAATTCCAATTAAAATCACTCATATTTGAAACAAACCCAAGTTAATAAACATGAAATTTTCTTGAAACGAAAAAGGAATTTTTACCTTTTTGATGGAAGGATCGAGCCACTCATACCAACGAGCTTTACATTGCTTAGCAGATTTACGAACAAGTAGAGAAGAAATCCGAGCCCATTGATTCTTCCCATATTTCATAACCGCCGCTTTCAATATCTCATCCTCCGTGTTCTTCCATACTCCTCCTTTTATCATAATCCTCATTTTCGCTCACGTTTCTTTTACCTTCCCCCCTTGCTCCGCCTTGAAAGATTTAATTCAAAAGAAAAATTAAAAATTATAAACCCTAGGTTCCTCGATTGAAAAGCTCTGGATTTTAAGCTCTTAAAACCCTAGATTTTTTTTTTTGGAGCGGAAAAGATTATAGTAACTGCGGAGCAAGCGCAAAGGGTTCTTAATCTTATAAAATTTTTATTGGACCCCTCAAACTTTGTATAATTAAAGTAGGACCCTCAATCCATGATAATGCTGCTGGTAGGATTGTGAAGAACGCCGACAAAAATAAAAACAAATCCAATATTTGATTTGAATAATAATTAAAATTAATGTATTAATGTATTAATTAAATTTTATTTTTTATTTAATTTGTAATTAATTTTAAATATTTTAGAACATAAAAATAAATTTTTTATTTTTAAATTAATGAACAAAATTAAAAATATTATAGAAGTAAAAAAATCAATGAATTAAGATCCAGTTAACTATATTTGGGTTGATTCGGTTTTATATACATATAGTATTTAATTCAGTTTGGGTTCAGTTTTTAAAAAATGATAATGTTATAAATTAATCGCATTTTAAAAAAAAATCAAATTGTCATCGCCCCTAATCATTGGTAATAAGTTAATAATGGATTGAATCTTTTTGTTAATTATTGTAGTAAATTTAATATCATACATTTAACATTTAAGTTATTTTGATTTTCAATTTTGTCTTTGAACGTCACGAAAAGTATTTAACCCATGAAACATTAATTTTTTTCTATACAACAATCATTGCATAGAGAAATTCAACAAAGAATTATTTTGCTGCGGAATCCTTAATCCTAATTACTAAATTAGTTTTTTTAACCCAAGATTCAACCTAATTTATTAACCTAATCACTCGTAAGAGAACTTCTATAATTTTAAATGGTTTTTGAGCACTTGTTCGCGTGGCCTAATGGATAAGGCGCTCGCCTCCGGAGCGGGAGATTGTGGGTTCGAGTCCCACCGTGAACGTCTTTGGACCCATAAAAACTACTCGGCTAAGTTTCTTGAAATTTATATTTCTTTTGCAGCAGGACCCCTTATACATAAATCTTTTCTTATGTTGGTCACAGTAACTTTTGGGTATTTTCATTATAATTATTTTTTAAAACTTTTTAACTTAAAATCTTATAGTATAATAAAATACTAAATTTGAATCTAAAATTTGATTCAGTTAATTCATTAATTAATATTTAAAAATAACACTTATTAAATTTTATATTGAAATCTCAACATCTGTTATCTTTAAAAAACTTGTAATGGTCAAAATATTTTGATAGTAATAGTAATTATTTTTAAAACATCTAATAAAGGGGAATTGTGGAGTTCAGGAATGGTGTATTTTGCCGAATATTACTTGTATATTAAACACACACAATACATATATAAAGGGAAAATCATGTAAAAAAGGGAAATATAGTGGCTAATTAGGAACACTAACCAAACTTTCCTAAACTTTAATGCATTTCATTTGAGTTTTCCATCAAAAGTTTGCACTTAGCTTCAAATATTATTGGAACCATTGAACTTCAAGGTTTCTAGCATCAACAAATTTGGGGGGGGGGTTTCAAAATCCAATAGCTAGATTATTTCAGAATTTAGAGTTTCATTCGATTAGTTTTTGTAGTTATTATTATGAGATGATATTTATTGAATTTAAAATTCTTTTAACATTTACAATCCTTCTTTAATCAAGTTGGGTTTGGATATCAAAATTTTTGTTTTTTTTTTTTAAAGGCCGTCAAACATGGAAAACTAGAATTATTGTTCAAAATTGTTTTAATTTTCTTTAAGTAGTGATACGAATGAAATCGATCTAAATTTGAAATATCTTATCTTAAACCCAAGTTTTAGACGTATCACAATCTATAACTCGTTACTTTTTTTTTATTAAATTCTTTGATCCTATATGATTAAGATGATATAATATTGAATAGCAAATGAAATTTAAATTCAAATAATCAAGCTCAAGCTAAGCTCAAATCTTTGGGTTTTTATTGATGATTATTGAACTTAAATCGAGCAAAGAATGAGTAATTCAATTACTTGTTAAGTTATTCGATCAAACTACAAGCTTGAAAAATCAAATTGAATTACTTATTGAGTTTTATTATGTTATTCAACTTGATATATGAAACAAATTATAGAACTGGCCCAATGACCGCAATTAAAGCTTGGACAGTGGGAAAACTTTTATAGCACCCATACACCATCAACCACAAACCATTCAATCTTGAAGTGTATACGGGCCGGGCGATGACATAAAAATTTTTACATTTTTGTTCAAGCATGAATAATAGAGTTGGCCTCAAAGGGTCATATTAATTAGAGTTTGAAAGCTTGAATCGTTGTTCATAAAATAATAAAAAAATTTAAAATTATTTTATATTAATATTTAGGTTAGGTCGGTCCGAATTTAGAAAACCATGTTCAAAGCCTAACCCAACCCATATGTGCTAAGCTTACTAGCTCTTGGACATGTCTAGCTTAATTGGTAAACCATTAATATTTATATTTTTATATAAAAAAGTTATATTTTGGTTAGAGGAAATAAAATTATAAATTCTGAGATTCGAATTTCAGATTTAATTGAACGCCAACTCCTAAAATTTAAGACACAAACTAATTGAACTAAGTTTTAAGTTCGTTAATATTATATCATTTAATCCATTAAACATTTATATAACTTTGATTTTTTAGTTTAATATTGAACATGAAATCCAAAAATTCTACCAAACCACATTAAAAAGTAATTACTCAGGATTCATACGATTTATACTATAATTATATCAATACATTTTAAAAAAATACTATTTATACCTATTAATTTCATATAGAAGAGTGAAATTAAACTTTTAACCCTTAAATGTAGAGGTATTTATGGGTTGGGTTACTCGCTCATGTCCGAATGCCTCCTAATATTTGGAAAAGTTTAGACAAAACACTATGTCAAAAAATTGAGTTTGGAAAAAAAAAAAAAAGAAAAGAAAAACGGGCTCATTTAAAAAACGGGTAGGGCTTTCACTCCAACATTCAAGGCCTAAGTTTTGCCTAATTCATTTTTGAATTATATTTATATATTATATAATATATATAATAAAGAATAAATATATAATATTAACTTAAAAATAAAAAATATATTAAATTATCGATGTTTTAAAACATTATAAAAGAAAATTATTAACTTACTAAAAATTAAATTAAAAAATAATATATTTTTAAAAAAATTTAAAAATATAATATGAGTGGGCCTGACTATCCATTTACGGATATAAGCGAGTTTAGACAAAATTTGACACTCATATTCAAGACGAGCCAATTGAGTTTAAACAAATATAAATAGTGTTGATATCATGCTTATACTTAAACTTGAGTCTAACTTGACTTATGAATACTTCTACTTACATGCATGTGCTTGACCTATCATTCTAACACTAAAATAATGTCTTGTCATAATCAACAATGTTAATTATGTTATAACCTAAGTCGTCATAAATTCATGAATGAAAATAAAATATAGTGCCCGTGGTATGGCACATTGGTGTCATTTCATTGACTTATAGTTTATATTATTGCATATTTAATAGAAAAATTGAGCTATTATTGTACCATATATCTTTGTTAATTCTTTTCCACCAATTATGCAAGAATCTCATAATTTTATTTGCAAGCGCTAGTGGCAATGATCATAGCTAAACTTGTTGAATGGTTGAATTATATGGGTTGGATTTTGGATAAAATTTATTTAGTTTTTCAATAAATTCAATTTATATGAGTTAGTTTTAAGATAAGATTTTTTAAATTCAAATAAGTTTTACTCGATTTAAATTATTATTTAGTAATAGAAACATTTTTTATTTAAATTTAATTATAAAAACATATAATTATTAATATAATATAATATTTTAATAATATAATAAACAATGAAATAGACTTTTAGATCAGCTTGAGTTGAATAAAAAATTTAAAAGTTTTAAATTGCAATTCGACCATATCTAATTGCAGCACATAGAAATTGGTACGAGAAGGTGGTATTCTTGCTTAATCTATTGCAACCTAGTACTATTTGATTCTATGTAACGATATTAGCTTAAATTATTCAATCAAATGTAACTAGATGCTTGCAACTTAATATAAATATTGAGCTATTATTGTACTATATATCTTGCTTAATCTATTGCAACCTAGTATTAATATTCTATGTACCAATATTGACTTAAGCTAATTCATGTAATTATTGATGTTGGGTTCTTTTAAAATTCTTTGGGGAAAAAAGTTAAAGCTTCATATATATGCGCATGCTTGCAGGGTTTACAACACATGGTTCGAAAGATATAAGAAATTATATAGGAAAAAATGATATCGAAAATTTGAGATTAAATTCAATTAATTTATACAATCACTTTAAAGAAGTAGCATTCAGTAAATTTTAGATTCGAACTTCAATGTTTATAATCTTTCCTTTTTTCTCGCCTCATGACATCCTTTGTAAAAAAAAGGGGAAAAAAATGGGATATTGGAACATAGTTGATGTTGTGTCAAAGACAAAACAACATGGAATTTTGATATGTCATGGAGTTGGAATAGTTGGAAGAGTACAAAAAAAGTGAATTTGATTGAATTATTGTAGGTTGATGCACTTATAGAATTCTTTCTCAATAGTAATAAAGATTGATAAGTCATAAAATATTAAAAAAAAAAATTCTTAAATGAATCTACCGTTTTATAATTTTTTCTTATAATAAATTTATAATTTTTATATATTTTAAATTTCGTGATTAAAATTATACTTAAATATATATTTTTAGGTATATAATTTCAACCATTAGACTTTATAAGCTTTTAGTTTGTAATAAAAAAATATAAAATCCATAAAATAAAAGCTATCTATTGCCCAAAAAGAACAAAAAAATAATATTTAAATTGGATTATTGCCACCAAACCACATTATTGATACTAATCAAACGAAATTGGAAATCGATAAAAGGGAATTTTAGTTGACATCACATGCTAATATCAATTGAATCTAGCATGAAATCCATTAACTTAGCATGCTTTTTCTCACATATTATAATTGCACAATGTAGTATATACTCTACAAGAAACAAAAGATATATATATATATATATATTATACATTAACAGTGAAAAAAATCCATAAATAAGATTAGTAGTGTGAAACCTAACGTATATTTAAAATCAATAAAAAATAAATCAATGAAATACGTGTCACTCTATTAATTTTACTTATAAAATTTTTTTCTTTCCACCGTCGATGAGATAATTATCTTATAGTTATATAACATATACTATTTGCTAAGTATTCTGTTCACAATTATTAACTTAATTTAATACATATTTAATTAGCAAGCATGATGATAGCACATCATGTCTATCATCATGCTTTTAGTTCAGCACACACTTAAGAAAACCTTTGAGGTGGACATCATGATACAAATACGTAATCTATAGATAAATTATATTAAAAAAATAATACCTATAAGATTAGGCCACATCAGTATTAGATTAGATTTAGATTAATTAAGATAATATTTTATCTAAAACTTAATTATAAATATTAATAGAAAAATATTTTTCAAAATCTTAATATTATTTTGAGGTTTTCTGGCCGAGCTTGGATAAAGAAAAAAAATTTTCAAGGTCAAGACACGTTCAATGAACATCTCTAAATAAGATCTAGGATTTAGTTCAACGAGTTCATATAATCTGCTTTAATAGGTAATATCTAACATATTTTGGTTCAAATTTTAACATCAACAATTTATTTTTTATTTTCAAGCTATAATCTCTTTTGTAATATATATATATATATGTATATATAAAATCAAATAATTAATTTATTAAACAATTAATTGATAACATCTGTATTACTAACAAAGCACATGCCATTGTGCTTCCAAGGGAAAAACACATGCAATGGTTAAACTCCATTAAGCTTTATATGATGTGATTGTTAATAAGAGTATTAAGAAATGGAAATTTTCTAATATATTGTCTCTAGAGTTTATAAACTCCAATAATAAATTTAGAAAACCGATACATGTTCTTGCATAATATAGTAAAAAAATATTAAAAATAAATAAATATATATATACATAAAATTTGTTAATATTTAATCTTATTTACGAAGTTGAAAACTCCGTGTTATATATATTTATAAAATTGTTGGATAATAATATCTACAAATTTCTAAACCAAAAACGTAGGAAGTCCTAATTGGCTAGTGAGAGAAAGTCCTAACTATTAGATTATTTGGGGTACAATTTTTATGCAATCAAGAATTCCTTTTATTTTTTGATTTATTATTACCTTGGCCTTATTCATTTGTTTCCCTTTCACCTAAGAAATAATGGAAGGCAAAGACCTTCACAATTAATTATTTAATATATTCTAACAAGTTTTTCTTCCTCAAATAGTACAATTCAATTACTAATTTAATTTCTCCCAATTCTTTTTCAATCCATCCAAAGCAATTACTATTTTAATTTTTTTTTATTAATCCTTTAAGTCAATGATAAGCAGCAAGAATTTATCATTTTTAACCAATTTCACAGATTGAAGTTTTAATTTAATTTAATAGGACATCAACTTAATGAAAATGACAAATAACAAATAACAAATGAATTTTTAAGGTTGCAATTAACAAGTGATTAGTGGTGATGGCATGGCATATATGGTGTTATTCAATTGGATAAGCTTAATTGATTGCAACCAATTAAAGCAAATGCGTATGTTCCTTATTAGAAAATTGGGAAAAAGAATTATTGTGCTAGATATCTTTCCCAATTGTACTATAATATTATTACTATGTATAAGATAAAGTAATAAAAAAATATGAATGATAATAAAAGTACTAATGTGGCTTTTCTTATCACTTATACAAAACAAAATGAAATTACAAGATATTCTATTCGACGCAAATTTCTATTGCACATTTTATTATGTATTTTTCTAATAATTTATTATTCACTTTATTTTTGAAAACTTGTAAAATATTTTAAAAAATTAGTTTTCTTATGCAAAATTTCCCATAAATTTATGTATTTTAGGTAAATTATCTATTTAAAAAAGTAAAAAATAATTGTGTCAAGTATGTTTATTTCATTTAAAAAAAATCAAATATACATAATTTTTTCTATAAAATTTATTAATTATATTATATTATTTATATATGTATAATTACGTATCCACGCAAGGTTAAAACTAGTATGTTATTCAATTGGATGCCTTTAGCTTTGCTTTAATTGTCATTTCCTCTTAATCTTATCCTTCCTTTGTACTTGGCACTTTCTTTTTAAGGCATTGATTAGTATTACTGTAAAATAATTATATAAATTCAAAGTATCTCCTCAACTTGCTAACTATTTTTGATCTAATGGCTGAAGTGAATCAAGGTTGATATGTAAATTTATGTTCGATTTAAAATATTTTTTTTCCTTTATTATAAAACAGATGATATCTCTTCAACTCTCACTTAAAGCTTTAATCGATAAGATCAAATTTGAATAATAAAAATTTTATTTATTTAAATTTGATTCGAAATTAAAAATTTATTTCATTGTCTAAATTATATTTTAAAAAATGTGCTCATCAATTTATATATATTTTATAATTAAATTTAAATAAAAACTTTTATTAATTATTAATCCAAGTTGAACCAACCAATCTAATCTATAAAGTTATCCCAAACCAAACCAATTTGAGTTGACCTATTTGATTTATTTTTAACCAAAAGGTTGACACCATAGACCATATCTTTTCTTTTCTTTTGTTATTCAATCTAATACTGAAAAAATAATAATAATAAATTATGTTAAACGAAGAGAGAGTTCTTCATTTATTTAAAAGTAGTGATTTTGGAGACATAATCTGCCTAATTATCTGATTACGATCTTGTGTAATTTACTAGTAATTACTGATTTATTTTACTCTTCTTTTTATTCATGCTTTTACCATTTACATTTTCTCGATCAAAGCGGATTTTCGTAACTCATCCGAATCCGATTAGACCCAAATCAAAAGCGAAAGCAAACAAACGTGTTGTATCTTAATTGGTTCCCTTTACCCGCCGAATATTCCTCTATCAATTCCTTTCCTCAACCTTTATAAAACCCCACAAAACGAAGAAAAAGTTAAATAATTTCCCAAACCCAAACGAAAATCCACCCAAAAAAAGTCAAAAGCCCTGAAAAAATCGACAGAAAAACGAAAACCCAGATCAAGAAAATCTTCAAGAACCCCCAAAAAATGGGTGAAACATTGAAGAACAAGTACCGAATGTGTGAAGAGATAGGAAGAGGTCGGTTTGGAACAGTATGTCGAGTGTTTTGTCCTAAAACCCAAGCTTCATTCGCCTGTAAATCCATCGACAAGCGCCTTCTTACAGACCTCACTGATCGAGAATGTCTTGAAAACGAGCCCAAAATCATGACCCTTCTGTCTCCAAACTCCAACGACGTCGTACAAATCCACGACATGTTCGAATCTGACGACACCCTTCAACTCATCCTCGAACTTTGCCAACCATACACCCTTTACGACCAGATTTTAAACCCCCAATTGTCTGAATCCAAAGCAGCTTCTTACATGCAACAGATCATGTCTGGTTTAGCTCACTGTCACAGGTTCGGGATCGTTCATCGAGATATTAAACCCGATAACATCTTCTTTGACTTTCGAGGCAAGTTAAAGATCGGTGATTTCGGCTCCGCCACTTGGTTAGGTGAACTCAGCGCCGTCGATGGGTTGGTCGGGACGCCGTATTACGTCGCTCCCGAAATCGTGATGGGCAGAGCTTACGATGAGAAGGTCGACGTTTGGAGTGCTGGTGTCGTTTTGTATGTTGTGTTGGGTGGTGTTCCGCCGTTTTATGGTGAGAAAGCTGAGGAGATCTTTGAGGCTGTTTTGAGAGGGAATTTAAGGTTCCCCTCGAGGATTTTCAGGTCGGTTTCGGCCGAGGCTAAAG
This sequence comes from Adansonia grandidieri, assembly GCA_038382065.1. NCBI lineage: Eukaryota > Viridiplantae > Streptophyta > Magnoliopsida > Malvales > Malvaceae > Adansonia > Adansonia grandidieri. The sequence goes on from JBBYHK010000008.1 coordinate 779,184, forward strand.
ACTTGCTGAGGAAGATGATTTGCAGAGATGTTTCAAAGAGATTGTCTGCAGAAGAAGTTCTGAGTAAGTTCTTATATATTTTCTTTTACCCTTTTTATTTCTCTCTGTTTGATCTTAATTGAAAAATTGGGATTATAATAAATAATTTTTTTAATTTGATAAATATAATACATTAAATATAGAAATAAATTTAAAATAATAATAAAATAATTTTTAATCGGTATTTATAATAATGGGTTAATCATGTTATATATTTGTTAATAATTTTTTTTCTTATGAAATGCAGGGCACCCATGGATCTTGAATGGAGGGGAAACAACATCAATAGACTGATTTTATAAACACTTCTGAAAAGAACTAGAAATTATATCAGTCAAAATCAAAGTATAATAGCTTATCAATGCAAAGAGTAGGCTAGCCTATCAAAAATCCCACGAGAGGGTTCCCTAGATTTCTTCTCTGCAAAGCAAAAGTCAAAAAAAAAAAATAAAAATATATATATATATATAACCTCCAAGAATTGATGGCTGCTTTGTAGAATCGATTTAGTTCCAGATTCCATGGAAGTTACTTGAAGAACAGAGGTTCCTTCACAAAGGGCTCAACCACCATGAACCTACCAGTCTCTTTTAGAACTTTTTTTGGGTTTTTTTTTTTAATGATTTAAGGAAGCAGGAGTAAGGATTTAAACAGTAATTGCAGGATTTATGTTTTGTTATTTCGACTTTGTCTTTATTAATATCTTTTATAATTAATTATAGTAATATTTATCTTATTTAAAATCACGAAAAACACAACGTACGGTAATTATAATTTAAATCCATTAGCAAGAGAATGTAAATGGATGAATAGTACGTTGAGAATCATCCTCCTGTACTTTTCTCTTTTTTGTTGATGAAAGTATAAAGGAAGCGAGAAAATGTTGAAAAAAGAATTGTTTTGAAGTTTTCGTCTTTTTATATCATCGAACTTATATTACTTGTATTTAAATAAATATTAAATATAAAATATGTGCATGATAATATATTCATATTTTATATTTATTTTTAAATATATATAAAATATAAATTTATACAAACAATTCTTTTAAAAAAATGAAAGTTTAAATAATATAAATCGAATTTTTTTTTATGCAATGCAATCCTCCAAAACACGAGTTTTTATTTAATTTTGGAATTTGATTTTGAATCTTTTGATGGGCCATTGCCATTTTATTAGTTTGTCCAGTGGAATCTAAATCTTCCTCTTTCTATGGGTAGAGGCAATTAATAGCATGTTAAGGCATATACTTGGAAGAAAGCTGGGATTTCACGGATTCTCACTAATTTTTTTTTCCATATTGAAATTTGACAAAAGTAATATGAAATTGAAATGAAATTAAAAGGGTTTAATAGGGTATCTTGTTCCCACTTGCCAAAGTCACAAGGAGAAAGTTTGCTATAGATTCAATAATTTTACGTACGTGTATTGTGCATCGTATTTTTTAAAAATTAGTTATATAAATATAAACATAATATATTAAAATTTTAAATATGAATTTGATAAGTCCTTTATTAATTGTATTTAAATATATTGAATTGAGTTTGTTATATTATTTTTATGTCCATCAAAAATATCGTATTTGTGCCATATTTTCTTATGGTATCTAAAATTGTCATATCTAAGCTATAGTAAGGAATCAAAACATTGAGGGGAAGAGCTTTGCATGTTAGCATATGCTTGGTTTATTCCCTTTTGTTGTTAGTTGAAAATTCTTCATAATCACATGTATGGAAAAGGTTATTAAATGTCAAAATTGTTCAAAAACGATGAATAAATAATTTATAACTAGTATTTATAAGCACCGGTTAAATCGAGTATATAGATATATCATTTATGGCACAAGAAAATTTCACTTTGAAACTCCAAAGTTGATAATCGGAAAAGAAATTGCATTGAAGTTTGCTTTTACAGTAATTACAGATGTTAAATTTCAAAATTGAAACTCTTATTTTTCAAACTTGTTATTGAAGGAACTCTTTGCATTGAGGTAAGCAGTTACACTAATGAGAAATGGTCAAACTTTTACTTCCAGATTTCTTTTCAAGAATTCATGTCTTCGTTACAATATAAATATAATTTTATATTAATATACTACAATTGTATTTAGAATATTTTATATTTATTAAAATATAAAATTATATTATTAAATAAAAGCTCATTTCATAGTTCATTATAATACTAATATATTAATTTTATATTAATATTTATATATTTAAATTTAAAAAAAATATTATTTTTACTATTAAATAATAATTCAAGCAAAATTAATTTAAATTTTGAGATATTTTTAAAATCTAATTTATACAAATCAAACCTATCGCATTGAATGAGTAAGTCCAAAGGCCATTTGCAGTAATTAAATTCTATGCATTACCACTTTCTTAATTTAAGGGAAAAAAATAAAATAAAATTCTTCCTATATTACGACAAATTGTTCATTCCATTTTCTGTTCTATACTTATTTTTTTTTTTATATTTTATTTGGACGTTCGGTAGAAGTTTTTCATCGTATTATTTGATTATTTCATCATTTAAAAAAGTTTAATCATAAAAATCATATATATATATATATAACACGATGAAAATCTTATATTGCTCGATCATCTAAATGAAATAAGTATTAATCATTGTGTTATATCTCATATTTTTGATCAATTATATAAATATAAATATAATATAAATTATTTAATATATCAAATATTAAATATAATATATATATTAAATATATTATATTAATTATATTTAAATATACTATTTTCGAATTGATTAATCAATCGAAACAAGGGAGAAAAAGAAAAGTATTGGCAGTACGTAAATCAGTCAACTAACGTATCAGATAGTTATGTAATATATATATATATATATATATATAGGCTGACATGCATGGGGCGATCTTTGATAAGTTATTGCAATTTTTATAGTGAGAGAAAATATTTTTGGATATTTATATTTGAGGAAAAGAAAAGATGCATTAATTTTCACATATTTCATTTCGTAAATTAAAT
>JBBYHK010000008.1:811967-837085 GCA_038382065.1 Adansonia grandidieri
ATTTCAATTCTATCATTTTTTATATTACTATATAATCTAGTAATAAATGAGTCTTTATCAATTTATTAAATTTATATATTTTTTTGTTATTAATATCATTTTATTAATAATAATAGAAAGTTTAACTAACTTGACCTAAAAAATATTAAGTGTTACCTAATTTTATCTCAGTTTTCATTTTGTGGAACCCACCTTTGTTTTAACCCAACTTCATTTAATTAGTCTTTTAAGTTAAAAGAAAAAAAGCTTTTGGCTTTAGCTTGAATTAGATCCTTATCACACCAAACAGATAAACAAAATTCCCAATTAAATATAGACCCTAGGTTTCAATTTGGTCCATACAATTGCCTTTACATCTAATGAACCCCAGTTTTACTTCCTCCACCCAAAAGGGCAAGTTAAAAAGGAAAAAAATTGAAAGGGCAATTGAGCTTAGCTATCTTCTATTATTTTTTATTTATTATTTTTAAATATATTCATCAATGTCATTTATATATAAAATTTATTTATAAATTATGAAAATAATGATAATTAAAATTATATTAGATAATAATAGATAAAAAGAATAAAAAATCTAAAAAAAAAAACTACAATTTTGCTTTCCTTCCGTAAATTTTTCTTGCCAATTGCTCTTTCCACGTCTAGACTAAATTGACTTTAGATTTGATATTTTTAAACATGATATTAAAATATTTAACCTTTTAATAAATACAAAAATAATATAATAAACATAACATAACACATCTAAATATAATTAACGTGACACATTTAATATATATATCATATTTATATTTAAAATTTTAACATATTTAATATTATTATATTTACATTTATAAAACTAACACAAAAATTATAAAATACGATACACATATCTATAAATTATCTGATCTAATTAACTCATCAAATCCACTTTAAAAAGTGCCCAACAATTTTCAAATTTTGTACGCTACAATTACTTTTCATGACTCATGACATGAGCAGTAGCCATCGTAGAATGAAACTATTAAAGTCAAATGAATTTTAGGTCTTTGTGACGAATCTAACACTTCAAAATGACATATGTATGGACTATTATTCTAATAAATCGATTGACGTGCTTAATTGAAATCATTAATTTTAATTTATAATTAATTAAATAAAATATAAATCTTAACGTAAATACTAGTATACAAGTAAAGCTACACTTTTTTGTTTTTAAAAGTTGTATTTGGTGATTACCTTCCTAAATTAAAGTTATACAAGAAAAAGTTCTAATTAAGTGTAACTGATAAATTCTTCAACTGTACCTAATAATTTTGAACGGGATATGAACAAAAATGAATTTAAATAAACATGAAAAAATAATATAATAAATATGATATAATATATTTAAATACGATTAAAACATTACGTTTAATATATATATCATATTTGTATTTAAAATTTTAACACTTTTAATAACTTATGTCATTTCCGTGTTTATATAATTAATAAAACAAATACAAAATATGATAGATATACAAAATTATCAGATCGATCCTCAACTAATTAGGTTCTAGGTTATAACAATACAAACTTTTCAATTTCACCAAGAATAGTCCCTAATTTTTATTAACTCCTATTTAATTGTCTAAAAAAAAACTACATTTTTTTTTTAACTTTTGGATTAAACATTGAAAAGGGGGAATATTCAAAAAGAATATATAGACAAAAATTGATAGCTAGATAGCCTTTGGATCTTTCTCTCAACGTGTGAACCACATAGTGGAAACCAATATCAATGCAATATCAATTCATTCATAAAATGGGTGTAGTATTTGGTACCTACTCTTTTGTCTTTGCCCAAAACATCAAACAACTTTTTCAACATATTTTCACAAAAGCCAAAACTCCATCTCTATTTTCATAAAAAAATAAAAATGAATTAAGGGTTACATTTCTATCGTTAAAATTTTAAATAAATAGCCAATAAGAATCGACTAAATTGATAAGGATAGAATATTTTGTTTATATGATTTAGGTTCGATTCTTGCTCTTAGCATCAATCAAACTAATAGAATTTAATATCAATCCTTGTTGATTACTTGGCATTGAAATAGTATCATTTCTCCTCGTATAAATTTTTACCTAGTAGAGAAAATTATAAATAAATAAATGAGTGTCTAAGATTCGGGTTAAGCTCTTCTTCATTATTTTTTTATATATTATTATCTAATATAACTTTACTCATCATTTATAAATTTGGCTTTGATTTGACTTTGATAATTCATAAATGAATTTTATAAATATGAATAGCATTGATAAATATATTAAAAAAAAAAGTAATAAATGAAAGCCTACCGCTTAAAATTTAAGTCTTAATTAAATATTTTTTTTTAGGAAAGAATTTTTTTTTATTTTATGAGAGGATTCCAATTTCTATTTGCTTCTCAACTTCAACGGTTAAACGTCATCAATGTTAATGACGTTGATGACTCTCTCCTAAAGAAAACAAATAATTTTCTTATTAAACCCATCATACGAAACGTATATAATAATATTAAATATGATATAATTATATAATATAAAAAATTAATTAAAATAAAAATAATTTAAATATAATATAATATATAAATATTTAAAAATATATAATATAAATTATTAATATATCAAAATTTATATATAATATAATTTAAATATATTTATAACACAATAAAATATAAAAATTCAAAGTTAATATTTGAATTTTAAAATTCGGAAATCTTTTGTTTGAATATTGGTTATTTGCTAGCTCTAGCTAACTAGCTGGGATAAGACTAGATTTTGAACCATTAAAAGTTAGATGCTTTCACACACATTACTTATTAAAAAAAATTAATACACTTGAAATTGATATCACCGAATTAAATTGTTCATGAATTTCATAATTTCTAGCTTTAAAAAGCTTAGAATTTTTGTACATAGCTGGCTACTATTATATTAATTGAAGGTAAATGGTAAGACAATAATGGATGGCCTTTAATATGAATTGAATACAATAATGTGAGGGAGATAGAATCACCTCACAATAAAAAATTATTAAAAATAAATTCGCCTAATTTTTTTGAGGTTATCGAAGTTTGAGTCATTGATCAGATTTAAAAATTTTATTTTATTTTTTAATATATATTAATTTTTATATATATTATAATTAAATTTAAATAAAATTTATTTATTAAATAATAAATAAAATCGGACAAAATTCAAAATATAATATTTTTTAATGAATCTAGTTAAAAGCTATGCTAGTACAACATGTCTACAAAATTGTACAATTAGGATATTACTTTGAGGGGAGTTGGGACGCTTCAGAACAGTCAAACGAGTAAGTTCAGAAAAAGCAATGTCCCCTTGAAAACTCTAGGGACATGTTTCAAACATTCAATGAAAAAAATATATATATATCTGATGACCATAAAATTTGACCATGATTCTGAATAGTCGAATATAAATTTAATATTCATATATTTATATTATATTACATAATTTTATATATTAAAATTATATTTAAAATATTATATATTTTTATAAATTTTATTACATTAATAATTTATATTATATAAATGTTGATATATTTAAACACTCGTATTATTTTTATATTTATTCGTGTCATCTAATCATATTTTAAATTTTTTATAATTATATCGTATTTAAAAATACCAAATCTAATCACTATTATACTTTTCCCTTACCTTTTTCTTTTTAGTTCCAAATCTTCTTGCTAGAAGTTTAGCCTAATAGTTTAAAGTGTTTAGAAATTTATATAATTTAAAGAACTAATATAATTTTTCGCATTAAATTTTAGAAATTGATTGTAAGTATATGATGATTTTAAATTAGATTTATGCTTATTTTATTAAAATTTATGCATAAAATTGAAATAAAAAGCTTTAATAAATAGTATGGGTACACTTATTAACAACACCTAAAAATGGGACTTAAACAAAATAAATGATGTCTCTTTGTTTTTAGATCCTTGGTTTTAAGCCCAACAATGAGAATTAAATAGCATTGAATTTATCGTTTTAAAATTTCATTTAAAATTAGTTAATATATTATTTATAATAATAATATTTATTAAATATAATAAAAATATAATAATTAATAATTATATTTATTATTTTTAATAGGTTAGATGAAGATATTATATATTAATATAGCGTTTAGTCATACTCGTAAATTCATAAAAAAAAATTATTTGGATTATATAATATTATATTTCACTTTTTTTGTATTAATATTTATTATTTTATTTATTTTTAATATATAAATAAATATGTTACAAATAAATAAAACTACCAAAGTGTATGTTAATTGAAACTTGCATTAGACATATAAAATTGTTCCATTTGCAAATTACACTAAATTAATTTTTTTTTCAATGCTAATGTAAAATTAATACTATGAAAATAAAGCAATTAATCTGAATTTTTACTTTTATTTTAAATTTTTAAAAATAAAATAATTCAATATAAATTTTTAATTATTTTTATTTATTATTAAATAAATCTATTTAAAATCGGATTTATGAGCATAAAATGAAACTATTATTAATAATTTCATTGTCCACCTTCCCCTCTTTTACTAGCACACCAAACTCCATAAATTCCCTCCCACTTTTCTCATCTTAAATTCAAAATCTACCACTTTACAACTTTTTCCCACCTTCCAAACACTTCCTTTTACTATCAAAATTGTTTTCAAATCACAAAAATAAATAAAATGTGTCCCTATTTATTTACATGTTTAAACACAAATTCATAAAGAAGTTCCTTTCCATAATTAAGTTAATTTAGTTAACCTTAAATTATATATAAGTCCACATCCTACAATGTTTTAAGCACAAAATTTATAAAAATAAATTTCAAAACAAACATAAAACAACATAAAACCCAAATAAATTTCATTAAAAAAACCCCAATAAAACAAAAAAACTTTAAAGCAGTTCTGATAATCTATTTATTTGTTTCATTCTCATTATTTTAAGATATTATATATTTAAATTTTAATAAATTTATAGTTTTGACATTATATAAATTTTAACAGTATTTATATATTTATATGATATTAATTTTATTTTTTTGTATAATATTATTTTTATATAATATTTTAAGGTAATTATGTAATAGAGGGCAATAATAAAGAATTTGTCACCTTTCAAGGGTCTCCGACAAATAGTCTTCGAAAGAAAGATGGAACAGAAAAAAAAAAATTAAAAAGGAAGAAAAGACCCGTTACATAACGCCGTTAAAATTATCTTAGATAAATAAATATTAAAATTATCCTACAAAAACAGGATATTATTGTTATGTTTTGTCATTTTATACTAAAAAAAATTATATATTATATTTGAAAAATTATCTACAAGCTAAGATAAAAGATTGTTACACGTATATTTATTAAAGTATATATAAAAAAATATGATAAAAAAATATGATAATATTTAAATTTTATTTATAAAATTTAAAAATTTTATTAAATATTAAGATTTATTCTAGTTATTTTTATGTAATCACCTTTAAAAATAACATTCAGCAGATTTAGGTTCGAACATCAATATTTGTAATTTTTTATCTTATTTTGAAGCCATGACTTTGAATTTATCAAAAAAATCGATCATGCATTAAATAATAAAAGAAATTATCACTTTTCGAAGTTTTAAACTTCAAAAATAAAATTAATAAAATGATATATACTCCTTAAAAACATATTAAAATTTTTTTTAAAAAAATTAAATATATGACATTATCTTAATTTTAATTATAAAATTATAAAAAAAAACATTGCCGATGTATAATAAATGAACTCTACCTAATAATTGATGATAATATTTTTTATAATTTTTTTATATATGCAAAATTATTTTATTGGTGCATATAAAAACCAGTACAAGTAGTTGAGCTACAACATTAAATGTTTAAGCATTGATGAAGAATTGATCAAATTGTTAATTTATAATTTTTCTTTTTCCATATTAAAAGCAGGATCAACCTTTTTTCTTTTTGGGTTTTTTGAGGCTAATATTAATGAATTGAAATAGCAACAACATATGTACATTAATTTTGTTTATTTATGTTATTGATGTACGACTATCTTGCTTATTCTTCTAGAGAATTGTTGTAGTATTTGTTAGCTAGTTTGAAATTAATGGGTACAAATAATACAACTAATTATTATATTAAATTTTTAAAATTAATATAATTATATATTATTAGTATTGTTCTTATATAAATGGATAGTTACAATGTTTCAAACATGTTTATTTGGTTATTATTAATTTTTTAAATCCTTTAAATATGGGATAACGTGTCGTGTCAAGTTTATTATTATTTCGAAATTAAAAATTTAGTTTTAATATCAATTTGGTGCTTTTAAAATTTAATTATGAAAATGCTATTTACAGAAATCTAACTATTATCTATAGAAAAAATAAACTCATCAACTAAGCTTTATGGATAAGGGGTATTGCTTTTATGAATGGCATAAAATTTTTAAATTCATACAAGCAATATTTATGGGTCTGTTTGCTTTCTTGAAAAATAATTTTTTTTTTTTTTTTTAGAAATATATTTTCATTTTTCGTGCTTGATTCATGAAAAAAAATAATTTAATGAACGGAAAATGAGTTTTGAATCAAATGAAAATTAATATTTTTTTTTGAAAAATGCCTTAGGTTTTTTAAAAGTATAAAAAAATATTTGAAAAAAATGATTAACCCTACGTATAAATATCGATCCCATTTGAACAGAAGTTAAGCAGAGTAAAATATAATTTAACCCTTATTAAGTTAAAGTAGAAAAATGATCAATCCGTAAGAATAGAAGCTAAAACAAAATAATTAAAGATCAACCCTAACGCTTGAAGGAATTTGGAAAAGTTAACAAATAACTAAAAATATTTTACACAGATGCATTCACACAATTGAAAATATGAAATTTTCTAAGAAAAAAAAACCTATTTTTTTTTAAAAAATCTATTATTCACGAAATAAATGAATCGAAATAATTGTCACATTTTGATGTATGCATTACATTAAAGAATTGATTAATTAGCGCCTATAAATATTGGTTAAGTATTATTTCATTATTAATCCAAAAAAATTACATTTAATACATTTTTTTATTTAATTTAAAAATAATTCATTAATTATAATTATTTTTTAGAGATATCAATTTAACAAATGTCATTAACGTATATTAATATTTTCCTAATATTAATTTAAAAATTAGTAATGAGTAGATAAAGAAAAAAAAAATTCATTGATAAGTCAGTGGGGCTAATTACTCACCCGATTTAATATACTGAGTCAAGTTTCGAACAAACCTTTTATCGATTTTAATCAGATTGACCGTAATTGATAATGACGATGATAATGATGATAATAAATATTTTTATTTAAATTTTAATTATAAATTATATAAATAAAAATAAAAATTTTAAAATTTTATTAATTATTAATAATAAATATGAATAAACTGAATAAAATCAAACTTAAATTAAAAATTTTAAAAAAAATTTAATTAATAATTTGATTTATGAATTATCTCTAACGAGAACATAGAAAAAATTAATACCCAAAAATATCACTAGGATAGTGTAACGCCGTGAAGGAGCAAAAAGCTATCGTTAAATTAAAATCTGGAAAATAAAATAAAATAAAAAACCAAACCTATCCCTATAAATAACCAACAACAATTCAATATTCTAAGCCTAATAAAAAAACACGGTTTCAAAGTCTGAGAGCTAAATTAAAGGAAAATTAAGACACACTAAGACAGAAGAGAGTGAGAAACTGTGAAGCAAGAAAAGGGTTTCAAGATCTTGTCAGATCAAGCTAGAAAAAAACTGTAAGAGTATATATGTATATGTATATATATATTATTTGTATCAAAGGTCTAATTTTTTTTTCTTTTGTTTTGGGCTTTTTGGTTTTATCATGAACATTGTGGCTTTCATGTTTCATCTCTTTAACTGATTTTTCTTATTGCTGTTTTTTTTTTTCCCATGGTTTTGGTGTTTGTTTTATCTTAATGTTTGATAAGAAATGAAGAGTTTTTTGGTAAATTTCTCCATTTCTCTTTATTATCTATTCTGGGTTTTCTCGGTTTGGTCTGAAAGTGTTGGATTTATGGAAATCTTTGTTTTTTTAGTCTTAAATTTAAATATAAAACCTATCTTCTTTTTTATCTTTTTTTTTTTTTTTTTTGTCTTTGTTATATTTGTTTTACGTTAATGTTTGCCAAGAAATGAGAAGCTTCTCTAAAGCTTTTCTTCTTTCTACTGGGTTTTTCCCTTTTTATTTTGGATTTCTTGATTTTTTTTCTATTGGTTTTTTTGGTGTGTTTTTGTTCATGCATGATTCTTTTGTCAATTTTTAGGGTTATTTGATTTATGGTTACTAAATTAAATAAACAATTTTTTTGATTAATTTATCATCTGTGTGTGTCCTATCTTTGAATGAACTTAGAGTGTTTTATTTCCTAATAATATTTTGATTTATAAACTAACCTCAAAGATTATGCTTTTTCTCTTTTCCCTTTTTCCTGCTTTTGTTTCTTTTTTCTTTAGGTATCTTTTCCTTGTGTGTTTTACTTGTTAGAATTATATGTGAAGGAGATATATTTGCATGCTAAAGTAGAGTCTTTAAATTCCTTATAATTTTGTATTTGAAGGTCCACTTTTCATGGGAACATCCAAATGCTTCCATAAATTCTCTTGTAAATTCTTCTTTGGAAAATAGCTTGGTTTATGTTACTTCGACTCTTCATCTTCTTGAAGTACCCGTGTTTGACATATTCCAACACGGGTACGGGAATATAACTCTCCAAATACATGAAAATTTTGTTTAAAAAAAAAAATTGAGCATACATATATAAGATACAATCCGTATACGACACTCACACCTAAGTCCGAGTAGAGTAACACATATCCCTGGTCACCTTGTTGTATCTCAAGGTTTAAACAAAGGTAAAATGGTTGCAAAGCTTGGAAAAGAAAAGGGATTCTTTAGGAAGAAAAGATTTCAGTCACTTTGATGTGCATTTTGTGGCTGTCGGAAAGCTTCCCGTTAGGAGGAAACAAAATTAGATGACACTGAATGTTAAAGCAATTACTGTTCAATCTCAGCGAGGATTGCATGTTTTAGCTTAGATGTGGAATTCATAAGGTGGATCATGAGCGGATCTAAGCAAAAATGGGCTTTATATGCACGTTTTTCAATCCATGGTTTTATATGAAACTTGTTTTGAATCTCTCATAATCATGTAGCACTTGTCATTCTCAACGCAGTTCTTGTTTTGACAACTTGAAATTGCCTGCTGTGGTTGGTTTTCAACTATGTTATTCAAACTTGGGTGTGAATGTTAGATACTAGTATGTATTTGACACAGGTCTCTTTCCAATTTTTTGAAGTTTTTCATGTATTTGGAGGGTTCTTGGAAGGTCGTATCCTCATATACCCATGTCTGAAAATATGTCGGACACGGATACTTAAAAGAAAAAATGAATGAGTTAGAGCATTCTGATTTTCATTTTTCCTTTTCCGAGCTAAAAATTTTCCATTTTCATAGCTTTCTGATGCTCAACTTATTTCTAATGCAGTGTAATGGGGAGGGAACATGCAGATGCGGATGTGGGCAATAAGCCAAATGGTGTGGTGAAATCAAATGCGTTGGTGAATTCTAATGGTAATACGAGAGTTTCGGAAGGCATGGAGTCAAATAACTATGAGGTCAAGGATTGTGCCACGAAAAGCTCGGTCATTGAGAATGGTAATGGGAAGCAAGATGTGCTGGTTGTTAAAAGCACAAATTTCGGAACTGGCATCCCTGTAGGGATAAAAGAAAAGGCTGAAGATTGTAAGTCCATTGGCAATAAGAAGTTCAGTACCAATGCATCAAAATCCTTTGGTGCTCAAAATTCTCATGCACCTGATACCATCCCCAAAGCTGGTGCAAATGGCACAGCAAATGTTAACTCTATGCTCTCCTCGGCTGCTATAAAGGATTCAGAGGTAACTCTATGCTCTCCTCGCCTGTTAATACAATATGGACCAAACCTAATCCGATTTATTCGAGGTTTAGTTCGGTTAAGACACTCATATCGGCAATTTTCTATATAAGAGGTCTGACCTGTAAAGAAAATGATATGCACTTCTGACTTTTTTTTCTGTAGTAGGACATTTTCCATATATCGCAGCCGGAGTTTCTTGCTTTGCTTTTAAAACCTGCTCCACTGCCAGTTTTCGTTTCTCTGTCTAAACTATTCAAATTGTCTAGTTTAAGATCATTGACGTCGATTATTTCTTGATATATGTGAGGTGTTGATCTTTTAGATTTTGCCATTCCTTTCAGCCAAACTCTCCAATGACTCCGATGTCAAGGAAGCCACTGCGACCTTATGACAAGAAGCATCCTGATGAAGAAGATAATTGGTCCGTCGCTTCCTCATATCCTCTCTATGTCATGAGCTCATTGTTAGCAGTTCTTTTTAGTGATTATCGAGGGACTTCCCTGCCTGAACTCTATACTGTATTTCTCTCTTTTATTTGTCAACTCTTTAGTGGAAGCGTTTTTGGTAGTGTAATTGTCTTCTATTGTTTTAGTTGAATTTTCTTCCTTAGCTGTATTTAGTACTGCTGCATCTGTTCGAACTGCTCGATCAAGGGTAACTATCGGAACTGCTCCAACTTTTAGAAGTGCTGAACGTGCTGAGAAACGGAGGGAGGTATATATTCTTAGTTCAAACAGTTAGTATTTGAATTCTATTTGATGGTACAAAACTTGGTTTTGGAAGATATGGCACTTCTCCATGTCATTTTCAAGTTATCCTAATTATAATATTCTTTTTTCGATCCAGTTCTACCTCAAATTAGAGGAAAAACACCAAGCTCTCGAGGCAGAGAGAAGCCAGTGCGAGGCTCGGACCAAGGTTCATGGCATTTTAAAATCTCTTCTTTATATTTGTGTTAAGAGTCTGTTTGCTTTTACATTTTGATAATTTTGATCTATATTACTCGAATTCAAGCATGACTGCCGGATAAAGGTATGTGTTCGATGCGGGTATATTCAATTTTTTTTTAAGTTTTTTCATATATTTGGAGTGTCCTTGGAGGGTTATATCACAGTTACTTTAAGAAAATGAAGAGTCAGAGTAACATAGATTTTGATAATTAACAGAATTGCCTCTCGTTGCATTCTTGCAGGAAGAGCAGGAAGCAGCCATTAAGCAGCTTCGAAAGAGCATGGTTGTCAAAGCAAATCCAATACCTGATTTCTACTATGAAGGACCTCCACCGAAAGTCGAACTGAAGAAGGTATTCTGTTGAATCTTTTCCTTTCTTTTTTTTTTTTCATTTTCTTGAGTCCTCGGAGTTGCAAGCTGGGAAAGTATATCCTTACTGGGACTTATTGTCAGGATGAACGTAAAAAGCATAGAATTGACAAAATATGAACATGCTTAAGATGTCAATGATGTCAGCCTTTACATGAGGTAAAATTGCTTAAAATTAGTGCTTCTAAAGTTGCCAATACGGGCTAAACCCGGACACCATTACTGATTGGAAAAGGCATTCCAGCAATACATATCAACTTTCTGTACCCCTTTGAAGAGAAGATTTATATGTTTCATGCAGTTTTGGTGGGAAATTGAAACATTTTCATTCTTGCTTTTATTTCATTTTCAGTTACCATTGACTCGGCCCAAGTCACCGAATCTTACCCGGAGAAAGAGCTGTGGAGATGCAGTCCACTCATCTCTGGGTGAAAACGCAAAAGCTTGCTGTCGGACTCACCGGCACAGTTTAGGCAACCAAAGGGAACGAACCCCTGCCGCAAATGTGGTCAAAAGCAAGATCCAGGTCGGTACACATACCCGCAATGGAGCTGCTGGCAAGGCGAAAGATCAAGCAAAACAGGTAAAAGAGGCGACAAAAACTGCTTCTACTAATGTTACCGAGCAGATTAATGCTAACATCACTGTTCATTCATGAAACATTTAGTTTTTACCAACACTTAAAGCATTGGCAATGGTCTTGAATGTCCGTGCTGCTGTATCGATGTGCTGAAACTGAAACAAATCGAATTAGCCTTGTTTCTTTCTAGCAGAAACAACTTTTTTTTTTTTTAACAACTGGTTTGCTTTGATGTGAATTGTATATGTTTTTGTTAGTTATAATGTTACATATCTTGTTGTATATAATTAATAATCTCTCAGAGAGGATTATGAGCAGGAAAGCGTTAAAATTTATTACCGTATTAAAATTTATATAAATATTTTATAATTTAGATACGATTATAATTTAAAATAATTATACTAACACGATCTAAATATAATTATAATATGTTTAAAAAAATGACATGAATGCGATAGAAGAGAGATTTTAAGTGGCATGGGTCTCACCAATCGTGTAAGTGCCACTGTGATTCTTCCTGTTGACGGTATTCTGGTAGGCTTTTGCTGGATGATCCTCTGCACGGATTTTCAGGATAAAAACTGGGGTACTTTGTTAGGACAAGCAATGTTAGTGGATATTAAGGGTTCGTTTGGAACCCACCGTAGCTCCGGTACGGTGGGTTTCAACCATTTTTGTGTTGTGGGGGGGGGGGGGTGGGTTTAATTTCCCCCACCAGTGTAGCATCCTGCCAGAGGTGCATTAGGCAGCACCTCCAATGGCATGTTTCATCTTACCGGCCCCTTTAATCTAACTAGAGGGGCAAGGTCTAGTGAATGCACTGGACCTCAATGAAGAAAGATTTTCTTTTGCCTTTTTTTCATTTATTTTTATAAAATATAATTTTAATAGTTTTATTTTTTAATATAAATATAAATTTTAAGTATTATTTAATATAAATATAATTTATATTTATATTTTATTATTTAATATAATTATAATTTTAATATTTTTTATCGATAATATAATTTTAATAATTAATTAACTTTTAATATATTATAATTTTTAATTATTATTTACAATTTATTTCTAAGTTAAATTTTATTATAAATATTATTTAAATAATTTCAAATAATTTATATTATATATATTTTTTAATTTAATATTTTTACTTATAATTTTAATTCTCATTTAATTATCATAATTGTGATCAAAATAAAACATATTTTTCATAATTTTCAATCTCACTAATATAATAATAATAATAATAATAATAATAATAATAATTAATCATATTATTATCGTTTTTAATCATACTAAAATTTAATTAAAAAAATCAAATTCATTGTCTATCGTCTCTTTAATCTCAGTAAAATCAAATTCACTCTCTTGCCTAAATAAACTCAAAACTCAAGTTTGGCTTCCGGTGCGTTTCAACTTTCAATCTTGAAGTTTGATTTTCGAAGTGTATTTCAATCTTTAACATATTTAAAATCTTAAATTCGCATATTCAAAATATAAATTATGATTTTTTAATTAAAAAATATTAAATATTAATATAAATATATACGCGATACTTATCCAAATTTAAATAAAATTCGTACATCCAGCATAATCCACACAGTAATCCATCCCGATAATATTTATGCATCCTAACGTAATTTAAGTTCAAATAATAAAATAACATAAACCTATCAACAGAATAATCCAATGATTAATGTCTGATTTTATTTTTTTATGTTATTAATCATGTAAACATCAGCCAGATAAATAATCAAATGTATAAAAATTTTAAATATAAATATAATATATATTAAATATAAAAATTTAAACATCATTTATTTAATAGATTCCACTTGGATGATTTTTTCACACTGAGATTAAAAAAATAAAATAAAATAAAATCCACAGCTAATTTTTCATTTATTTAACTTGCATAGCAATTTCTAACTAAAATCTAATTTATGATTTTTTTTTAAAAAAAAAGAAAAAGCTGAAAAAATAATACCCATAAACTGTTTTAGAATTAATAAAAATTACATATATCGACTCGAAATCCCAGAACTACCCCTATTTCACCACCAAATTTACACCCTTGCAAAAAGAAAAAATAAAAAAACTACCTAGAAAACAAACGTTCTAGCGCCTTTACTTCTTCGCCTTCTTTGGCACCGCTTTCTTAGCCGGCGATTTAACACTCTTCGGCTTCTTCGTTGGAACCGCCTTATTCTTTGCCGGCGCCTTTAATTTCTTCCCCGGCGAACTCTTCTTCGCCGTCTTCGCCACCTTAGTTGGCTTGGCAGCCGGTTTAGCTTTAGGCTTAGTTGTAGCCTTCGGTTTCACCGCTACCTTAGCCTTTGCCTTCACAGGCGTTGCGACTTTTGTTCTCGCTTTCGGTTTCGCCGCGGTTTTAACTGTCTTCAGCTTGGATTTCGCGGCGGCAGATGGAGCAGCTTTAGGCTTCGCGGTGGCAGCAGGCTTCTTTCCCGCGGCGGAAGCTGGAGGTAGCTTGAAAGAGGCTTTGACTTTGACGAGCTTTCCAGAGGCAACAAATTTCTTCACCTGAACAAGTAAAAGTTTTCGAAAATTCGGCGGCAGTTGCTTATGCTTTTCTTCAATGAACTTCGTGATTGCATATTGGCTCGATCCATTCCTCTCCTTCAACGTAACGATTGCATCCGAAATCATCTGCAAAAATAAATAAAAAATTTGAATTAAAAATCAATAAAAAATCTTATTAGCTAGAAAGCTAGGTTCTCTAGAGAGAGAAAATCACCTCAAAGAATGGAGGATGTGAAGAAACAGATTTTGGCTTCTTAGTGCCAGCAGTTTTCTTCTTCGCGACGGAAGCAACGGCGGAGGCCATGAGTCAACTCAAACGGATTTACGAGTTGTGAAAGATTCGAAATTTCCTTTCTTTTGTTCTTCCCCTTTGGTTAAAGAGCAGTTAAGAGAGGGAGATTTTATAGGGGAAATGGTGAAATCTGATTGGTGGAAAACGAAATGACGAGGATCGATATCGCTCTCGGAAATTTTAAATTTTGGCCGTTCGATTGGAATGTTATCGACGGTTGTAACTTGGAGTTTGAATAAGGTGCGGATCGTGAATGGTGACAGGGGAGAGGACTTTGAGGTTGAAACGAGAGTTCAAGACTGTGTTTTTGAGTTGATTTGAAATGCGTATAAATTGGGTTTTACTCAAAGAATTTTTATGAAGATTAATTCCATTTCTACGTTAGGATCTAAGGTTTCTGATGAGAGTTCAATTGCGAAATTTAATGGAGAAATTTGTGAGAATTCCGAGTTCGAATACAAAGTTGTCAGAATTAGGGTTCTATCAAAGTTTGATGAGATTTTGAGATATTTTAGGAGAATTTTGTTTAACGAATTGGGATTTTCAAATCATATGTGATTGTAGGATTGTAATGGGGTTATTTCGTTCAAGAATTTCAAAAATTTGATAAGAAATGAGTTCAAAATTATAACTGAAAAATAACTTAAGTTGAACACATCTAATCCAAATGAGATAGTTTGTAATATGAAATCAGATTCATATTACCATTTAAACAAACGATTTGTGTAAATGACTCAAGTAGATATGAACAAGATTTTAGTACTTCAAATGGTTCAAATTTTTATCTAAACGTACCACATTGTGAGTGTTAATTTGAAACAAGAATAACATCATATGGAACCCAAAGTTTAATCCATTTAACTAGTTAACATCTGGTAGGTTTAGAGTTTGAATTTCAGCATTTGTAACCATTCCTCCACCCCAAACTATGACATCTTTTATACAAAAGAAAAAAAATATTGTATGAATTGAACTCAAATGTATCCGCTATAAAAAAACACACATTCGTTTGAATATTTTCATTTTTTGGGCGATTTATAAGCATTTGAATCTCAAATCAAAGCAAATAAAGTTTCATAATATACATAAGATTTAAGTAAGGTTGCCATAAACCAAGAAAGGCCATAATTTTGCCTAGCTAGAGCTTAACAAAGCAAATTATTTCTTGTCTTTTTATCATGTATCCCTATCCAAGTGGTCATGAAAATTACTAAGACATTGATAAGGAAATACCCAATGATGCAAGCTTACATGGTTCAAGTTCATATATTTGAGATTGAAAACTATGAGACTAGAATATAAGTGGCTCTAGAAGTTCTAATTTATTGCTTTACCTATTGGATTTTATGTGGTCCAGATAATATTTAAGTGGATCGAGATAAATATTTAATTAATATTAAGATGATATCATCTAGTAAATCCTATTCAAATTAAAACTCTAGCGGTAAGATTTAAAATTTACTTTGATAACTAATTAGAACACAGATTCCTTAATGGTAGGATTTAACTCAAATTAATAATAAGTATTTAATTAATATTAAGATGATATCATCTAGTAAATTCTATTCAAATTAAAACTCTAGGAGTAAGATTTAAACTCTACTTCGGTAACTAATTAGAACACAGATTTCTTAATGATAGGATTTAACTCTAATTAGTTTAGTATAAGTCTCTAGTTTAGTCTATATAAATTACTTGTACACCATCATAAGGTAATTTTATTAATAAAAGGAAATAGACTAGAAAGCTTATATAGGATGTTCATCTTTGTGTACTTGAAGCGAGGTCGCATTCTTCATAAAAAATGGTTAGATGTATATTCTTAATTAAATCTTATATGACCATCTACTAATTAAAAGTAATGTTGAGCAAGACGAATGAGTAGAGAAAGTATATTTATTTTCTTTAAACTCAAGTTGAGTGTTAGATATATGAAAATGTATATGACATGAGAATGCTAATTTTTGTTAAGTTATTCATATATTTAAAAATTTATATCTTTTATCTATATTTAAATATATGTCAAATAAAGATATCAAATATTGATCTTTTAAGATAATGAAATGTTTGAGTATCATAAAAAAAAAAAATCAAATTGCCTCAATTTGCTTCCAAGATATTATGATCTTTAGATCAAAAGTTGTCAAGACTACAAATCATAGTTTTTTTTTTTTTTTTTTAACTAATTTAGATATGTTATACCTCTTTAATTGAGCCTAGGTCAACTATGGATCTAAGTCCATTCATGGTTGACGAAGGCCACGAGCATAACCCACTTAAAGATAAATCAACTTTTAAGTATATATAAAGTGAAGAGATCTACTAAAAATCCTAAGCTCTATTTCATTATTCATTTTTGCTGCCTCATTGCCTTTTACTCTCCAAAATTTTAATTAATTTAAGTTTTGAAATATATCTTAAAGTGACAATTTCGACATCTCTTTAACTTTTTTTATCTTACAAATCTTAGCGTAGCTTGAACAAGGTGATCCTCGTCTGTACATTATCAACAAAATAATTAAACAAAGACAATTGAGAAAGTTTTAGAGTATGGTTACCGATTGTTGGGTGGAAATATACCATGCTGCTAAGGCTACAAGTGGATGTTCAAAGCCATTAGCAGTGTTTAATCCAATGACCGTAGCAGAAGTAGTGGGAATTTGGTTTGCATTTATTAATAATACGAAGATTGCTTACAATTTAAATAATTTTAATTCATTTTAGTAAAACAGTTTTAGATCGAGCGTTACTCTAATTCAACATATCTTATTTATATTAAGTTGAATTTATATTAAAAATTTTATAATATAAATTAATTAAACTCAATTAAAATTATTATTTAAATAATAAAAATTATTATTTATTTAATTTTAATTATAAATATTAATATAAAAATAATTTTTTTAATATTACTTTAAATATTAATATAAATTTATAAATTAACCGAACTCAATCTAATTCGCCATGAACACGTCTGTCCACCCGAATCATAACCTAGAATTCATGTTTCTTCTATCTCATCATAGCCTACCTATTTGGATAAATTGCTATAGCAGCAAAGCCGTGCTGTCATACAAATATCATCTCAAGCTCCTCTTTGGAACAGAGAAACTACGTACGGTGAATTCTGACTTGGAGTGAATATCCGATAAAATATGTAGTCAATATCTATCTAACTTTTTTGTTAAAAAAAATTATCATATTATATTTAAATATATATAAAATAAATATATTAAATATAAATATTTTAAAAAATAAATAATTTGAATAGCATAATTATAAGCACCTCGTGGCATGGTACATGAAGAAGAACTCTCCCTCTGCCATTGGTTTCATGATGTCATGTAAGAGTAAAATATCAATCTTGTTTTTCCAATATCAGCAATATTGGTTTTGGATATTTGCATAAGAAGTCAAAATATGAGATGTCTAAAAATACTTAATTTATATTTTAAATTATTAAATTTAATATTAATTTTTATGAAAATTATAAATTTTTAATTTTATCAAATTACATAATTAAATTTTTATTCTTAATAAATTAAGTCACTTATACTAATTTCGTTAAGTAATTTTAATAAAAAGGCTATTAAACATGCATACATGACTTACTTTTTACGACTTATAAGGATAATATCTAATAAACATATATCTTGTCGACATATTGAATCAACTTTTTTCATTAAAATTACTTAATTAAAAAATTGTGTAAGTAGCCTAAATTATAAATAATAAAAGTTTAATAATATAATTTGATAAAATTAAAGATCATGATTTATATAAAAGTTGATGATAAATTCAATGATCCAAATAATTAAAATCATGTTTAAACTATATAAATTTCTTTTTCATTAAATTAAAATCAAACTAATAAACATGTACTATTGCTAAATCATGTAATATCATTTTATTGAAAATTTATAAAATAAATTTAAATAATTTTATTTTAAAAAAAATAAAATCATATAATTCATTTGATATTTCATATATATATATATATATATATATCATACATACCAAAAAAATATTTGCCGTATGTTCTGGACTTTAATAGAAGTTGTTAATCACGTCACTTTACACATGACAACAAACTTTGCTTGATTTCAGGGCAGTAAAATTTGGAGAAATGTTTTCCTGCTAAGTGTACGGAAGATGCATGTCATTTTCTCTAATTTCAAATGATTTTTTTATTTTTTTTATTATCCATTTAAATAATGATTTTAGTTATTATTTTATAGTTTTAATTTTTTTTATTATCGATAATTATTGCATTTGATATAATAATAGTATACACTATATTTATAATCGTAAAAAAGATAATACGATCGATTTAAAATATTTTATAAATAAAATAATTTTTTTAGCAAATACAATCTTATTACAAATATATAACAGAGGCAACTTTCGACTAAATCTATCAATGAGATGTGAGTTCCTATGAAAATGATTTTTTTAAATATTTTCAATAGGTTAATAGTAAATTTGGATCTATGGGCTTTGAGCCTAAACTTAAAATTCATAATTTTTTCGAATTATAACTTAATTAATAGACACATACTCTCAGAATAATATATATGGCAAAACTCAACTTGCCCAACTTGCTTAGATTGAACAAAGTTTTTTTTTTTAAATTTGAATTAACTGAAATTATTATTTAATAATGAAAATTTATTTTTATTTAAATTTAAATGTAAAAAAAATATTTAAAATTTTTATTAATTATAAATAATGAAAAAATGTAAAATATTTTTGGACTGTGTTTTGACCTGTATACACATTTGGGAAGACCCCCCTTTTTTCCACCTAAAATTGGTATTGCTATGGGGGCTAGGAACTGACAGTTACAAATGGACGGTTGAATAACAAGCCAAATCCCTTCAATGGATGCCAACCCCTTGTTTCGCCATTAAAGCCCTGCAAATCATCTTCGGCTTAACCTATTTTTTTTTTTCCTTTTGCAGGTGTTGCAATAGCTATAATTCTATCAAGAGCCTCCGCCACCACCCCTCCATCCCTCATCGTCCCTTTTTACCATTTGCTAGGCCGCGCCACATTCAATCGCTTTCAGCCGTGCGCGGCCGGGTAATTAAGAGGCAATAAGCTTCTCTTTGTGTTCCATTGATATTAAGAACAAGAAACAAAGAGAAGCTTATTGCTTCTTAGATAAGAAATTTGTCCTTTTTTTTCCCTTAATCTTCCTTTTTTGAAGCAATTGTGTTAAAAGAAAATGGCGAAAGACGGATCAGAGACAGTAACAAACGTCAATATTACATCTTCATCATTAAGTGATTCAGACACTGAAGACTTACAACGTATGCCATTGATGCCATCATATTTGATGATTAACAATAGATATTTATCCAAGCAATTATCCATGTGTGAGACCTCCAGGTTAACCTGGTAATATTTATGTTTCACTCAACATGTATTTATGTCTATGTTTTACTTATTTTTTAAAGTTATTTAAATAAATAATTTTTATATTATATTATTTTTTTCAATTAAGTACTTGATAAAAATGTTGACCTAAATAAGTATCTATACTTAATGTATTACGATTTGGTCAAATGCACTATACTTCGTATTAATGTTGTTAAATAAAAGATGATGTGGCATTTAACATCTAATACATATGACAAAAATATTACGTCATTATTTTTAAAATTTCACATGTCACAATTAGATTTGATATTAAATTTCATATAAGTATTTATTTAAAGGCGTTAGTATAGAGTAATGATATGTTTAACAAAATTATAATTTATTTGAGCTAGAATTTTCTTCGGGTATTCAATTGAGAAAAGTGTTACAGTATATAGTCCATTTTTATAATTAACCCTTTTTTTCTAAGTTATTTGAATTTTTTGTATAATTAACCTTTTTTTTCTAAGTTATTTGAATTTATGTATAAGTATTAGACACAGATATGTTCAATTTTTTAAAGCTTTTTCATGTATTTGAAGTTTTCTAGGACCTATGCCAAGATATGTGTCAACAAGAGTACAAGAAATTGGTATTTATTAAAAAAAAAATGAAGAGCTAAAGAAACATAATTTTTTTTTTTGTTTTTGTATCACATAATCATGTTATGTTTAAAATTATTAGGTCGACTTCGAGGGACATTGCTTGGGAGAAAAGGCGACGACAGATACTTCATCAGGAGAAAAGAAAGAAAGGGATAATTGTAACTAATAATAATAATGGATTAACAGATGAAGATCTGCATGAACTAAAAGGGTGCATAGAGCTTGGATTCGGATTCAACGAGGAAGAAGGTCAAAAACTATGCAATACATTGCCTGCTTTAGACTTTTATTTTGCCGTAAACCGTCAGCTTTCTCCTACAACTCCAGTTCCAACCCCTCAAAGCCGAGGCCGTTCATCATCGGCGGCGCTTGGTTGCCGATCATCTTGTTTTGAAAGCCCTAGAACTGAGCCAGATTTGAAAATTTGCAGCCCAGGTACTGAAGTTTCATTTCCTAAATTGAGAAACAAAAAATACATATGGGTCGAGCTAGACCTGTCCAAGCTGCCTGACCTGGCCGAGTCTCAGTTTTCATGTTTCGGTCCGAAATTAACTTTTTAATTAAAATAATATATTTTTATTTAAATTTAATTATAATATATAAAAATATTAATATAAAATATTTTTAATATTTTATTAAAGGATAAACGGTTACTTAAGTCAACGGGTTATTCAGATTAAATTCGAACCTAGATTTAAATGTCAAAATTTTTTCAATTCATAGTTCGGCCCATGAACATCTCTAGGTCAAGCTCCCTCTCCTGCCTATACAGACAGAACTTGGACAAAGATTTTAGAAATTCATGTGGGTCCAGCTCAAATTATTTTTAATAATAAATTCTTTTATTTAAATTTAGTGATAACGTTATATAAATATTACTATAAAATGGTTTTATAATATTTTAATATTTTTAAATAATCACTACAAAATAAAAGACTTTTAGGGATGAGATAAATGAACAATTAAAATAAATATTCTTCTATCTTTTAGTTATATTGGAGATGAACTTCGTCCCTAATTTAACAGTATTGAGGATGAATGTTGTCATCAAAACTTTTCAAAAACAAAGTTCCATAAAACTTTGAAGGACAATTTTTCATCTTTATGAGACTATTATTGATAATCTTCAATTCCTTTGATTTTTGTGGTGAATGAAATAGGCTATTGGACCAGCCTGGGCCTCGACAAGGAAATAAATATATTTTCGGGCTGTGACTCAAACTCGCCTATGGACACCTCTAGTCATAGTCAAACTTATCTATTAGTTGGATAGGTCGAGCCATGGACAAGGTTTTTACAAATTCGAGTCGACTCGAATTACTGTTATATTAATAAAAATATATTATTTATTTAAATTTAATTATAAAAATATATAAATGTTAATATAAAATAATTTTTTAATATTTTTAAAATAGTGCAATGGATACTAGGCCAACCCCAATTGAACTTGGGTAAGGGGTTCGAAAAAATTTCAAGTCACAGCCCCATCCATAGATAAGTCTAGTGATAAGTTGGGATTTAAGTTCTAGATGTGGATGCATTATTAGTCTTATATGTTCATTGTAATTACAAACAAAATAAATATATGATTATGATATAAACTAATGATCGTAACGTTATTCAACAACAAAATCCAAGTCGGTTGCTATATATCTTACAAATATTTGATTAAATGGTGCTATATATTCTCATTTTTCCCAGGAGATAATCCTCAGCAAGTGAAGACTAGGCTAAGGCATTGGGCGCAGGCGGTGGCATGTTCTTTGATGCAATCATATTGAAGTTCACATGCATTGCTTACAGAGGCAGATATTATATATATACATATATATATAAGAGATATGAACATCCAATTTTGTTCGGGATCACTTAGAGGGATTCAATTTAAGTTACGATTTAGGCTTAATTGTTTTTGTTATTTTTATTTGAGTTTATTCAAATATTATTAATTTTAATTTAAAATTATAGAAAAATAAAAATTAATTTATTATACAAAAAAAAAAAACGAAAAATATTTCTACACTGATAACAGGAAAAAGAAATGTTCTACCATATTTTCGAATAAAATTCCTCTGCCCCTTCTCTTTGCCCCCCACTTCCTGCCCCGCTCACCCATACTTACCACGAAAAATAAAATGAAAATTTATAAAATATTATAATTATTCGTTAAATTTATATCTTCTTAATGCTGCTCATTTTTCTTAATAAAACCAATCAAACTCATCGAATATTATACTAAGATACTTAAATATATCCTTTAGCAAGAACTTAACGTAAAATTCTTCAAAAATAAACCCCTCAAGGGAAAAAAAAAAAAAAAAACCTTTTTAATTGTTACGGAAAGATAATGAAACATATTTTAGAGTTTAAAGGATGATGAGGATCTGTTCATATGATTATGGGGCTTGATGATGGAGAAAAACCATTGTGTAGCTCTCCATTCATATTTGATTTTCTTTTTCTTTTTTTATTTTTTATTCTCAAATACAACTTTAAAAAATCCGATTTTATTTCATTAAAAACAATGCAAATTATTTCATTGACAAGTGACTTCTTAGTTGTATTAAAAGGAATTATATGGTTTTCTTTTCTTTTAATTTAATATATTAAAAGAATGGGTTCTGCTTAAATTTGTAATTTTTTTTAATGAAACATTTAAAACAGTTTTTAATTAACAATCAACTTTAAAAATTAAAACAACTTTTGCTAATTTTATGTAGCACGAATATGTGAAAAAGACAGCGGGCGGGGCATAGAGAGGCTGCAGACGAGTTTTATTCCCATATTTTCACATGTGAAGCAATACTAATGCAAGATGTAGGCCACGTGTTTGGTTCGTTCTAATAAAAATTTTATTATAGTCATATTCTAGTATGTTATTGTAATATAATTATTTGGTTTACAGAATGATTATTCCACGAGATAGTTATTAATACTTTATTCTAAAAAATGACCGAATAGCTATTCTGTGCTCCGACTAAATGGCTATTCTAACTTCAGGCTGAATAAGAAATTGCTTTAACGGATTTGAATCTAATACTGTTTTACTCTACTAAAGCAAATTATTGTATATAACTATTCCATTCCATTCCTATTTTATTCCATTTCTATATAATAGCTATTCCGTTACAGTTTTATTCCATTCCAATAACCCAAATGTAATGTTAGTCTTTATTAGATAGGAGTTGATTAGTCCATCCGACCCAAGCCAAACTTAGGTATGATATTTTATGATTCGAGTAGGTCCGACCTAATTCAGATCACTATTTACATAATAAATAATATTTTTATTTAAATGTAATTGTAAAAAATATAAATATTAATATAAAAAATTATTTATTCAATATTTCAATATATTTAAATAGTAAATTTGGGTCTTTGGATTTGATTCGGTCAAAGGTAAGCCTAAGCTTGAATTTTAAAATTTTTTCAATTTACAACACGATTGATAAGCAAGTTTAGTCTTTATATATATATAGAGAAAGAGACTTTATTAGAAAAATAAGATTTATATATCACACGTATTTTCAATTTATCTATCAATATAAACCAAATCAGCTTAATTTATCTAGAGATGTTAATAGTTTGGATATTTACAAGTTTTGAAATATTCAAAGCCAAATCGTCTTAATTTATCTGATGTTTGAGTTAATTTATTATTTGCTTACTAACTGAATGCTACTATCCATATTCACACCAGATTTAGATAACAATTTGAATCAACTAAATATAAGAATTTATTAGATCAAAATTTTTAAAGAAAAAAATATATAATTAAATAAAAATTAAATATGTAAATAAATATCAGATATAGATATCTAAACTCGTTATTTATATAAAAATGTATGTTAATATTTGACCGTATTTGCACCAAAATCAAAACAAATTCGAATAATAAAATTTAATAATTTATATCTAAATATACTTTGAATTCTTCACGAATAACAAATCTAATATCAAAATCAAAAAATTTTCTAATATGCAATATCCAAATTCAAAAAAAAAAAAAAAAAAACGAGTAAAATAATTTTATATATCTAATTTTCTACTCTCCTTTATCATCTCTAATCCTATTATGACACGTGCATAAAACAATGACACATCATTCACTAAGCCATCAAATTTGTTTATGCGGCATTGTCACATGTTTATTTTTTTAAAATATAATATTTTCCTCATTCTTTCTTCATTTTTATTTTTTATTTGATAATCAAACCCCAGTTTGGGTTAAGGGTGAGCATTCGATCGGTTCGGTCGGTTCGGTTAAAAAAATTTTCAAACCGAATTAACCGACTTAACTAGAGGAACCGACCGAACCGACCGACATTTTTAACCATAACCGAATTAACCG
>JBBYHK010000008.1:903619-951518 GCA_038382065.1 Adansonia grandidieri
TTTTATTTAACTTATTTTATTGCAATATAAAATAAATAATTTAAATATATAATTTAAATTTTCTCCAATATCTTATCAAAATTTATGGAAATATTTAATCAAACAAGAAAAAAAATCTACCAAAGCTTTTAATCATTCAAATGTTGATGATTAATCAATTAATATATATATATATATATATATATATAAAAGAATAAGGATATTATGATATATTATAAAAAAAATGTTTGATAAATGTGTGAGATGTAGTGGATGAATCATGCACAACTGCTTCACTTTGGAAGGGTAGATTATTTTTTCATTAAAATTAAATTAATTTTAATTTGATAGTTAACGAATAAAATATTTGCCTCCACATTAAATTTGATTATGAGTTGGGTCGAGCCGTAGTTTAAAATTTTTTAATATTTTTTTATCCAAGTTTAGATAAGTTCGAAAAGTCGTTTCACTGTTCACAATATTATTAAAATATAAAATATTATTTATGTTAATTGTACATATATTTTATTATTAAATTTAAATAAAAATATTTTTTATTATTAAATAATAATTCGAGTCAGATCAATTAACCTAAATGTGTGAAAACTTTGTTCAAAACCAGGCTAATTTCCTAAATTGGACTTGAAAAATAAAAGTTAATACTTAGCATAAAATTGATTGCCAAATTTTCTACGTTCTCATCACAGATTGATTTAATAAGAAATGTATAGTGGCTAAAATTGCAAAAAGTTAGCAATGATTAAAAAATCGGATTAGATAGATTAGTTGAATCTTTTGAATAGAAAATCAAGCTTTTTCTAGTCTGTTTATTGTATAGATATCAATATCAAACCAGTAAAAAACTGAGTCAATTAGTTAAAACCCGAATTGAACCAATAAGAATATATATATATTTTTAATTTTTTTAAATTTTATTTGTAATTAATAAGATTTGAATCTTAACTTCTTAGTTTTATATTAAAAATTATTGCATTAAATCAACTATAAATCTATGTTAATTATTAACTATATTTAATATTTATTTAATATTCCGATTGAATCGAAAATTAAAATTTTGATAAATTCGACTTCTGGTCAAATTTTTTAACCTCGAAGAATAAATTTGTTATTTTTTAAGAAGAAATAATATATTTTAACATTAACACTAAAATATTTAATTTAATAATTTTTGCATATATTTCCTGCTTAAAATACCATATTTAATATAATTTTATTTTATTTGGAGAGTGAAAATTATTGAAAAGATAATGTTTTATTTGAGAAAATAAAAGATAGTTAAAACGTCAACATTTATAAGCACAAAAGCACTGCTTAGGAACAGGAGGAGGAGTATATAAATCACAAAGTCCCATCCCATTGTATCTATTTCGACAGTCTTCCATGCAACGGTTTTCCCCTTTGCAATTCCACACTTTGTGACACTCTTTTGCCTTTTTTACCTTCGTCAATGCCATGCTTTTTTCATCTGTCAGAATTCCCCAAAAAAAAAAAAAGAATACAACTCAGTCAAACAATCTCTTCAATTTAGTTCGGATTTAGATCTATTTACGTATCGAATCAGATCAAGTTTAGATAATAAAAATATACTTATCCAAGATAAATCTGCTTTGATTTGTGGGACTTGAAAAACCTATTTTACTATTTAGACAATTTGTCCCGGTCAAATTTGTTATCTATCTAGGTATTGACTCAAGTCAGATTTCCATAACAAAAAGTTTTCTTACTCGAGATTGGCTTGGTCCTATCTATCGGATTTGAAAAACATGTTTCACTATTTAAAATATATTAAAATATTAAAGTTAGTTTAAATTAATATCTATATATTTTCATAATTAAATTTAAATAAAATAATTTTTATATATATTAAATAGTACTCAATTCTAGGCTTGGCCAATCCGTATCTAAAACATCTTATCTCAAATCTCATTCAATTCAAGTTAAACAAATAACCTAATTTGCTTACACTAATGCATCAAATTTGGTCGAGAAAAAAACCCAAAATTTAAATTAGTTGGTTAATATAATTATCTCTATAAGGTGGCATCCGACATGTTTGAAATCTGAATCTCAACATCCGTAACCTCTTTCTTATTTTTAGACTGTAATCTCTCTTATATATATATATAGAGAGAGAGAGAAAGCAAAATCAAACTTTCAATTAGCGTATAGAGAATTAGAGTGTATCTAGAAAATAACTCTTGCTAGATTCAAATTCACCGTTGTTATCTTAACTGCAATTTATGCGATAACCAACAATCCCCAATCTATGAATTGAAGCCTTTAATCTCAAAAAAACTTCGTTTTTTTTTTTTTTTTTGTTAGCTATTTCCCTCTCAAATTAACAAACAAGACAACAATTATATACATACATACATATATATATATATATATAAGTGTTAAAGGATCATGCAAGATGGACTATGGAGAATTGATGAAGAAAGTTTTACCAGAAATAAAGACAATGAGGAGAAGCAAGAACAAGAAAGCACAAACTTTCACCATCTCTACAATTACTGCATCAACTTAATTGTTCTTTTAAAGCTTAGTTTTGGCATTTGGAAAGCTAAGCCATGCATGCGTATTTATAAACTTTGGGCCTTAAAAACGGATTTATTATTATTATTATTATTATTTAATTTTCAGGCAAGGATAAGGAATGATGCAGATGTGACGTCATAATTCATTCAGTTCTTTTCTTTTTTTTTAAATTCTATTGATGCTCGTTTACATTCTTTATTGTCTAATATAAAGAGGTTAATATATTAAAGGAGTTTAACAAAGTTTGCCTTAGTGTAGTGAGATGGATTTGCATTATTTCTTTAGATCTTCTAGAAAAGGGAATCTTCGAAGATACATTTCTAATTAAAATTAGATAGATTATTTGTTCAATTTGATAGATTTGAATCAAACTTTTATAAAGTTTTTTTATAAATTTAATTAGATATGATTTGAATTTTTATTTAATAATAAAAAATATTTTATTTAAATTTATTTTTTTAAATAAATATTTATATAAAAATAATATTTTAATAATATTGTGCATAGTCAAATAAGTTTTCGGGTTGCCTTAAGCCTAAGCAAAGGAAATTAAAAAACTCCAAGACAAAGCCCAGTCTATAAATAGGTATATTTTTAATTTATTATATTATATGGATTTAAATAAGTGTTAAAAATATGTATGTTTCGACACGGTTCATACAATTTCTTTAAATTTTTTGTATGTATAGAGATTATTATTTTAGAGAAAATAAAAAATCAAATAAAAAATTTTTAAAATTTTTAAATATGTATGCTCGACATTGAATATAAATATTTTAAAAAAATAAAAAAATTAAAATAACATAATTAATTTATGACTTAGATCAAGTGGGTGCAACAAAATTCCTCAAGTACCATATTATATAAATTGAAGTGCGCCAAAAGCCAAGTAATCAAATGAAATCAATTTTCCCAAAATCACCTTCTTTTTTTTTTTCAAAAAAAAAAAAAAACAAAATTCACTTGCATGGATAAGTATTGACTATTGAATAACTTTTAAATAAAGACTTGGATAAAGTTGAAGTTGGTGAAGATTCCATTAACAATAATTAAATAAAAACCATTGTATTGATAGAATTATTGAATAAAAAATTATATTAATTGATCGGTTGGATTAATTGAATTAAAACTTTATGATATATTCAATTCAATGAACATATAAAAAATCTAGTAATAATTAGATTAGACTAGACTATAATGGTTGGATCATAGCATATAAGTTTCCCATTAACAATAATTAAATAAAAACCATTAAATTAATAGAATCATTGAATTAAAAAAATTGGGCTGGACTGATGGTTGGATTTATTAAATCAAGAATCTATGATGTTTTCGGTCCGATGATAATATAAGAATTGGGTAATAATTAAATTGATTAAAAATTAATTTATTCGATAAAATTTTATTTTATATATTTTTAAAATTTTATTTATAATTAACGAGCTTTGAATTTTTAATTTTATATTAAAAACTAGACCATTAAATCAGATGCATATATTTATTAATTATAAACTATATTTAATATTTATTTTATATTAAATTAGTATTAAACCTGTCAGACCAACTTATAGAGCCAGATAGATTGAGTACCAAAATTCTAAAAATTCTAACCAATTCTATCTCTGGTTCGAATTTTTTTTTTTTTACCTTAGATAAAACTAAAAACATTTGATGAGTTTAGTGATTGCTAAGGAAGAAAAAAAAAAAAAAAAGAATTCCAACTAAAAGAGAAGCTTAAACGTTAGTTTTATTAAATAGAGTAATTAATTATTTTAAAAATTTAAAATAATCTAATTATTATATTTAAGTTTTAACGTATTTTATAATATTTTTTTCTTCTGCCATAGCCACCATTTTTTTTATTGATATAAAAGAAGTCGCAACGTAAAATTAAAAGAAAAAGTTATAGATATTGAAGTTCGAACTTTGAATATATTAATTGATAACCTCGGATTCCAATAGTAACCATTTTTCTCATTTGTTAAATGAAGGAAAAAAAAAAAGCCAAGAGAACATAGATTTAAACAAATTATGACCCTTTTTTTTTTTTACTAGTTTATTCATTTTTGATAATTTTAATGCATATGAAACAAAGTCGAGAAGATAAAGTGAGGGGCAAAAAGTGAATAGCTTTGAAAATTTCCAAAAGGCAGTTAGTGCTTGATGAAGTCTCGTATAAATAACAATAATAATAATAATTTATATATTGCAAAGCAAATCAAATCTGAGACTTAATAGATAATTAAGCATCTATATATTTATTAATTTGACATATCTAAATTACTTAATGCAAGATTTGTATAATCTATTTAAGAATTAAGAATCTACTTTTCTTTTTGAAAATTCAAAATATCGTAAGATTTTTAGAGCAAGAAGAGTTGATCCAACTGTATCATCTTAGATTGGTTTTAATTTTTTTTATTAAGAATAACTTTTGTCCCTGCCTGTACCGAATAGAAGATATTGAGACAAACCTAACTAATGTCAACTCCATTTTTTGTTTTCATTATTCTTGATAGTGCAAGTAAAGTAATAATTCTAATTACATTTTAAAATTTGATATAGTGATTGGACTATTACTAGTATTACTATGAAAGTATATAACTGTCAACTTGAAATTTAATTAGTTAATACTGTTTTTAAGTTTGCTCAAGAGTCGAGTAAACTGTTAGATTCAATAAGCCCGACCCAACTTGAGCCAAGCATAGGCATGAGTTTTTTGCTGTTCACTTAATAAAAAAACAAACTTTTATTTAAATTTAAATTTAAAATATATAAATTTTAATATAAAATAATATCTTAATATATATATATATATGTACCCTCAAAGTGATTGCCAAGAGTGTTCATGGGCCAAATCGTGACCTTATTTTTTACAAAGCCTTTATGTTGGCCCGGCTCTTCGCCCGTTTTACTATTTAATATATATATATATATATATATATATATATATATCACCTTAAATCGAAAACACATACATCAATGGGTTCACTAACATTTTGCCTTCGGATATGAACAAATATCCAAAATTTGCATTCTTCAACTGAATTATTGCTTTTGTTTAATATAAGTAGTTGTTGCATTAAAAAAAAAAAAAATCCTTTCACTACATCTTTCAAATTATTTTGAATAATCAAATTATGATCCTAAAACATAACAGTAGAATGCACCCCCACCCGAAACATTTGGTTAACTGATTGTGCATTCAAAATGATTATGCACCTGAACATTTGATTTAATTGGTGCTCGATCTCTGCATTCAATAAGATTATGGACCCGAACATTAGATTTAATGTTGGTGCACGATCTACACGCTGAAAACGATTATGCACCCGAATTTCTGATTCAATGATTGCTGCTCGATCTCTACAGTTAAAAGAGCAAAATTTGAATCTCCCCTTACCCAACTCAAAAATAATAAGTAAGAAGGCCTGCAGATTTGTAGATTAGAAGGATTAAACAGATGAAATTATTCAACTAATACTTACCATAAGCAAAGGCCAATTTATGCAGTGATTAATGAATAAAAAAGATTCAAAGTTGGGAAGAAATGAATAAACTATTCATCAACTAACCTCAAATTGCTTTGCAATTAATCTTCAAGTTTCAATTAGCTAATACATCACTTGGCAGCCATTAAAAGAAGCTTGAAGATTTAGCTTTAGCTTTCCAATTGTTGTATTCAGCTCCCATTACCTACATCAAGATTAGACAAGCTACCTTTTCCTTGAAAGGGATATAAATGTGGTCAATATACTGCAAGAACAGATGATCTGCTCAAGCAGAAGTCACCGAGATTACAGCACTTTCTGTTTTCGCATCCATTGATCAGTGGTTCAACAGTCAACAGAGTTTAAAATTCCAAGAGAACAGCGGAATTAAGCAAAAACCGCAACAAAATGAACCCCTAGACGTTATCTGTATCTTCACTTCTGGCTTTCTGAATTGCAATAACAAATCCCAACAAGACGATATACGAACATCTAAGCTTTAGACCACCTAAACGCGAACCAAATCTCATAGAGATTGAATAGTAAGCTATCATGTGCATGCTTTCCAAGATACTCAAGGCCTAAAATTGCAAGCCTCCTCATGCATTCCTCCCCTCCCAATGGTGAACAAAACTTTATATTTTAAGAAACAAATAACAAATCCCACAGGGCTATATAAGAACTTCTAAGGTTTAAACCGCCTAAACTCAAACCAAATCTCATAGTGATTGAATAGTAAACTTTCATGTGTATGCTTTACAAGATACTCAAGCCATAAACTTGCAAGCTTCTTCATGCATTCCTCCCCTCCCAATCACAAACAAAACTTCGTGTAAACAAGACTATATAAGAACATCTAAGCTTTAGACTGCTTAAACTTGAACCAACTCCAGTAGTGATTGAATAGTAAACTGTCATATGTATGCTTTCCAAGCTACTCAAGCCCTAAACTTGCAAGCCTCTTCATGCATTCCTCCCCGCCCAATCGCAAACAAAACTCTATGTTATGAGAAATGAATACGCGCCGGTCAAAGGTTTCAACCTATTAACCAACCCACACAAGTCCAACCCACACAAGCTTGTCCGGAATATGAAGGAAAACAGCACTAGCATATATCATATCGTAC
This sequence comes from Adansonia grandidieri, assembly GCA_038382065.1. Classification (NCBI taxonomy): domain Eukaryota; kingdom Viridiplantae; phylum Streptophyta; class Magnoliopsida; order Malvales; family Malvaceae; genus Adansonia; species Adansonia grandidieri. The sequence continues at coordinate 910,776 of JBBYHK010000008.1, forward strand.
ACAACATCTGATCCAAATTTTGCGAAATCCATGTCCTCACCACGCACAATTAAAGGTCACTTACAGAAAAGCCCTTGCGAAAGAAGCTCATACCTGAATGCAGTCATTAAGGAAAGATCATCCCTTTCAAGACAATGGAAATGCTCTGGTTTAAGATACCGAATAAAATGCAATCCGACGCGAAGTGCTCCACAACCGATCTCAAGCATGCGGGAATTCGCTACTAGGTGAGTACTGAGTAGATTCAGTAAGGAACTTGAAGACATCTCGGCCTCCAGCCCATGGCTTCCCATAACAAGAAGCGCACCTGAGCATGGAAGAATCGTGTGGTTGTTTGCTTCAGATCCTACATAGTAAGAAATGCCCTTGAAGCTGAAACATTGCAGAAAAAATTACTACTAAATCAAGAAAAATTCAGAAATCTAAATATTATTGTTTGATTTTAGATTAAAATCATGCAATTTTTACTCACAGAACCCCAACATTAATATTTGCATATATTCAATAGCAATTTAATAAATAAAACAGAAATCAATATTTTCATTGCCGTAAAATCATCAACATTGTCCCCATTTCTATTCTAGCTGTTTACAATCTAAGCAACTGAAAGAATAAATTGAATTTCAATTCAAATAAATCACTACTCTTTTATGTTAATATCCTTCATTAATACTTCTCTTTTCTCCATTTCAGCTTGTTTTGAAGCAAATAAATAAATATAAACAATGCAAATGAAGGTTGAAAATTGAAAGAAAGAGGAAATAGCTTGAGATTTACTTGTTGAGATCATCTAATTGTTGTGCACGAGTTCGAGGATTGATCCCTTTACGAAGCAGATTATCTTGCGAATGTAATCCATTAGCTCAGATCTGATGTTTTAACCATTCTATATCATCTATGCTTGTCTAAATCATCCGTTCCCCAACTTCTTCCTCTAGTGAACCACCGGGCACGGCGGCGACAGTTGTAGTGACTAGTGACGGCGGGGGTTGAGGGAGAGCGAATGCTATGGGAAGAAGATGAAGAACCAGACTGTGGCGGTGGAGATTGAGAGAACTAAAACTGGAATCGTTATCACTATTCCCTTTTGCAATGGCGACGCCATTTCTGATTCTCCTTTACTGCTTCGATCGCCACTCTCACTCTCGTGAAAAGAGAGAGTTTTGGAGATTGAAGAAGAGCCAACGGTGTCGTTTTCCATTTTAGGTTGGATAAAATAGAGGAAGAAAGTGACGTCGTTTTCTCAATTTTTTTCTTCTGATACTAGTACTGTTGTCGCTTTGGCGAACGATCGCTTCGGTTTTGGATCTGGGGAGGAGTTCTGGGATGTGGGAGACTCCACGGTGCAATGATATGTATATTTCTTTTAATTAACCTAAATATATATTTACTGCAGATATAGATGATTAATTATTTTAAGTTAATCTATTTATTCAATTCGTAAATATTTAAATATAAATATTAAAAATATGACATTATAAATAAATAATTAAATATATTTATATCGAATACTCATTTAAATTTATTGGAGCATTTATGTTTTTTTTAAAAAAAATTGACATATTATATATTTTTAAGTTATTATATATTTTGTATAAATTTTGAATTATAAATTATTTGCATTAATTAAATTTTCATATACTTATATTTTTATCATATTTATATTATATTTTAATTGTGTAATTTATATAATGCAAATAATTTATAATTCTACTTTGTGGTTACCAACATAGTCTTTAAATTTTTGATTAATTGCAAATATTTTTAATTGAGTATTGAAAAAAAATTTTGACCCAAATAAATATCTGTACTATAATTCAATCAAATACGTAAGTACTTCTTACAAAGAGGTTAAGATCCTATCAATTATTTTTTATCAATTTCTTTTAAATACATTTATTAACATCATTTTTATCTGTGAAATCCACTTATAAATTGTCAAAGTTAAATTTATAAATGGTGATTAAGGTTATATTGAATAATAATAACTAAAAAAATAACAGAGAGATTTTAATCCCTTATTAAGGTTACTAAATAAATACTAACATAACATTTAACATATAATCTAATTATAATATATGGTATTTTTAAATAAAGACATAATATTTTTATCATAAATCACGATTTTATTAAATATTAAATACTACATCAATATCTATTTAACAGTATTAATATAAAATATTTATGCATTCGACTGAATTATAATATATAAATACCTATTTAAGTTAAAATTTTTTTAAATATTTAATTAAAAATGATACAGTACAAGAGTTACTTTTTTAATTAGCCCTTATTATATATATATATATTTGGTATTTTGCTCTAGTTGTTTTGATGTTCTCTAAACGATGTCGTTGAGACCGGTTTTTTTACAACACCGATAAGCCCACTCGTACCCTTCTTCTCCCCTAGTCTTCTGACTTTTCAGCTCAGCGTATCAGAGAAGAGATTTTTTTTTTTTTTTTAATTTTTAATTTTTTTGCTAATAATCCTTTCTTTACCCAGATCTCTCGCTCTTCGTTAGACGATCGCTGTTTTCAGCAGCAAAAGGGAAAAAATAATTTTAAAAAAAAATCAAATTTCGACGCACTAATATTTTCTAGGGTTTAATTCAGTCCTCTCTCTTTTCTTTTTCATCGATTCATTTCCATCGACGTTCGCTGGTAAGTTCAAAGCTTCACACTCCTTAACTTCTTTTTCTCGTTTGTCTTTTTCGCTGATCAGTAAATTCGCTTGTTTTCGGGCGATCATTTGTTTTAGTTTGCTTATCCGTGTATTAATTTAGTGGAAGCTTGATAATTTTTTATTGAATTTTCGATGTGTTCGTTGCATTTTTAGACAACGTGTTTAATTAAGATAAGAAATCTAATTTTAGTTTCGATAGTTACGATTTTGAGTGGAGATTTGGATTTGATGAGAGTTTAGTTGTGTATTGGTTTGAATCAATCTCTACTGAATCATATAGAAAAATTTCTATTTTAATTTGTTATAGATATATGATTTTGGTCTACTTTGGTTCATTTTAGTGGTTTTATCTTTCTTATCTTATTGAATTTTTATTGACGAATATTGGTTATTGTAACTTAATATATCGAGTTCATATTCAAGTATTCAGTGAGCAATGAGATATAGGGGTGCTAAAGTTTATAATTTTCATTTGACTAATTATCTAGGGGTCACTGCAATGCATCGAGTGGGCAGTGCTGGGAACAATGCCAATTCTAACCGCCCACGAAAAGAAAAGAGGCTGACATATGTTTTGAATGACTCTGATGACACAAAGGTGAAGTGGTTTTATAATTATTTTCCTCTTTGAAATGAACAAGTCGTCTACCTTGATATGTATTTGGCAATCTTGAGGAATTTGCATATTTATATTTTATTAGGATTTTAGTTTATTTATATATGTTTTGACTGTGATGCCTCATTTTAGATTATTGGGGTTTCTGCAATTTTAGATTTATTATCTTTTATGCAATCATATCATAGCTAAAATATAAATTCAAGAAGCTTGTTTTTGTTTTTATATGTATTTGTTTTGTCGGGGCACTCAAATTTATAATGACCTTAGGATAACCATTTGAGTATGCGTGCATTTTTGTGTTTCCTTGTCTAGATTTATAATACCATGGTATATGTCCTTTTCATCAATCCGTGTAAGAAATGCTTGTTTTATATTTGCAATGATGATAAACTTGGCACATTTGAAATCTATTTGGGGTTGGAAGTTGCGAACTTCCTTCTCTAAGGTACAGCTTTTCCTGTTTCATTATTGGATTTTTTTCATCATTAGGATTGGCCGTAAGTCACAAGAACATTCTGTATATTATTAAGAGGGGGAAGTGTTAAGGATTTACCTAGTTTGAGATTTTTTTTTTCTTTTTGTTTGAGAACCCTAGATACTGTCAGAGTAAAGAAATGTCAACCAGGGTGTTCTAGTGTGTAGTAGATTTTTATCCAAGAATTGTATCATTCGATGATGCCATGTGAATCACGAAACATGTGAAGTGTATGGTTAACCCCATGACAAAAAGTTTCCTAAGGGGACTGGAGCAGGCTACTATGAGACAAAAGATCTTTCCAAAATTTATGTTATACTAAATTAAAATGAAAATGATGTTTGTGTTCTCAGTTACTAATTCTTTATATTTGCATTCATCATTGACGTTGGAACATGTTCACAATCAACTTAGATAGTTTTGCTAATGCTTTGCTTATTATTCTTAAATAAAAGTCATTATCTTGAATTGTAGACTAGTTGATCATTTTATCACTTTATTTGGGTATAGGAACTAGGCACTGATGTTTCTTCACTTTGGTATGTTGTTTTGCAGCATTCTGCTGGCATAAATTGTTTGGCTGTGCTAAAGTCATCTGTCTCTGATGGGTGCAACTATCTCTTTACTGGAAGCCGTGATGGCACGCTTAAGAGATGGGCATTGGGTGAAGATGCTGCCACTTGCTCTGCTACATTTGAGTCACATGTTGATTGGGTACCTTCTTTTTTGATGAAGACAGTTTACTTTTGGCTATGAGCATGACCATCATACTTTAACCGATATCTTTTTATTGCTAATTTGATATTGGGAGCATGTGAAAATTTAGTTAATTAATTTTTTTTTGGGTCTTCTAGAATGCCATATCTTGATGTATTGTGAAATATGAATGGTTGCTTGTTAGCCAACCAGCTCACCAAAAGGAAAATCTAGAACAAGTATTCACTTTGTGCTTCATTTACATCAATAGTCAATTGAATGTTGAGAGCTCTTCTATCTTCTTTTTTCTTCAGTTTGTGGAATTTACCATCATATTGGGAGCATGTCAAAATTTAGTTAATTATTATTTTTTTTTTTTGGGTCTTCTAGAATGCCATATCTTGATGTATTATGAAATATGAATGGTTGCTTGTTAGCCAACCAGCTCTCCAAAAGGAAAATCTAGAACAAGTATTCACTTTGTTCTTCATTTACATCAATAGTCAATTGAATGTTGAGAGCTCTTCTATCTTCTTTTTTCTTCAGTTTGTGGAATTCACCATCCTATTATCGTACGTATATAATACATCTCTGTAACTGTGTAAATTATGATTGAGAATTTCCTTGCGCAGGTAAATGATGCTGTAATTGCTGGTGACAATACACTTGTTTCCTGCTCGTCAGACACCACATTGAAGGTTTGTTGTTAATTAATGTATTATCTTTAGCTGTTCGCTTTTGGACTAATTTTGTTAAGCATTGACATGTGCTTTTTCCTTGTGATATACCAGACATGGAATTGCTTGTCTGATGGAACTTGTACCAGGACTCTCCGTCAACACTCTGACTATGTTACGTGTCTAGCTGCAGCTGAAAAAAATGTAATTCCTATGTCAAATTTTCTGTGGATTTATTAGCTGCTTGGATGAAAGGTTCATGTCAATGTAATATTGCTATTTAAGTTTCATGTCTAATATGCCAGCATAATTTGTGCATCAAGGTATGATTTTAATACTATGTAAGTCACTTTCTGATTCTTTTTTAGTGTCATACATTTTAGACAAGTGTGGTTGCCTCTGGGGGTCTTGGTGGGGAGGTTTTCATATGGGATATTGAAGCTGCGGTTACTCCACTCTCAAAGTCCAGTGATGCAATGGAAGATGATTGCTCCAACGGTATCAATGGTTCTGCAAATTCATTACCCATTTCAAGTTTGCGACCAATTAGCTCGAGTAACAGTATTACTGCTCAGTGTCATGGATATGTCCCCATCGCTGCCAAAGGCCATAAAGAGTCAGTCTACGCATTGGCAATGAATGATAGTGGATCCCTTCTTGTCTCTGGCGGAACTGAGAAGGTAATATTGCCTCTTACTGACGTCAACTTTTATGAAAATAATGTGTTTCTCTCCACCTATGACATCTTGTTAGGGATGGTTTTAGCTTTTCTTTTGTTGGTCATTTTTTTATTTAACAATTTCAGCAGCAATCTTAATCTCCTGCCTCAATTACATATAGGTTGTGCGTGTTTGGGACCCGAGAACTGGTTCAAAGACTATGAAGTTAAGAGGGCATACAGATAACGTTAGGGCTCTGCTTCTGGATTCTAGTGGCAGGTTGCTATAATGAATTTAGCTCTTAGTTCTGAGTTAAAAATATTATTAGCTTGATATTTGTTGGAGGCCTTACAATTATGGAGCTTTAATATGCGATAGAAGATGCATATTTTTTTTCATCTGATTCTTTTTTCTTGCAACTGCTGAACTCTTTGCAGTGGGATAAACTGGTTGGCTGGAAAATTTTGGAAATTTAGAAAAAGAAATTTTTGGTTTATCATCAATGGCCCTATGATGCAAAATAACTTGAGAACGACGGGGTAGTTGCTTTGTGGAGAATAAACCTTGTTATGGCTTTATGTGTACATGTTCATATTTGTTTTATATTATGCAAGTCTGCAACATTGTTTTCAAGTAAAATTGGGATGGATATTTTTTCTTTGAACATATCATGGAGTTTATTGTTGTCTGATGGGTTCTTCCCTTGATTGACTGCTAGTGAGTTCATTTATTTGATTGTAAATTCTTCAGTGCTTTATCTATTTTATTAGTGAAAATTTTGACACATTTGTATGCTCTCAGATATTGTTTATCAGGGTCCTCTGATTCTATGATCAGGTACATAATTTGTGCATTGTTTTGCTGTTGTATAACCAAATGTCATTTTCAGCCGTAAAGAATATAAGACCTCGCCTTTTAAATGGTCATAATTTTATTTTGTAGGCTATGGGACCTTGGTCAGCAACGTTGTGTGCATTCATATGCTGTGCATACAGATTCTGTTTGGGCACTTGCAAGCACCCCTACATTTAGTCATGTTTATAGTGGTGGTAGAGATCTTTCTGTAAGTACATATTCATGCCAAATCTTTTTAACAGACGTCTTTGTCATTTTTGCTGATGTTTGATGGATAATTTGACAAGAAACCTATGCTGACATAGGACAATTGGCTTATAATATTTGGGGCTTGATTGAGATTAAAAGGTTGGAAATTGCAAGAATAACTAGAGGTTTCAATTTTTGGTATAGGTTGAGATTGGATGGAATTAATAAAGGATTTGTAAAGCAACCCTGGGCCGTTCTGGTTATGTTAACAGTACTCGTCAATGGTAAATTAATGGTTAAGGATTTAATTTGATGATGAATTTATGTGACGTGGTTTGGGGTTTATTGGAAGTATTCATGGTTGATTTGAGATTGAAACCAATGCAAGAAATTAGAGGTAAGGAAGAAGAATAAGTGATCTTGGCTTCATACCTAAGCGCTATGGCAAGGTTTGGCAGAACAGTTGCTGAAGTTCTCATAAGTTGTTGTCTAGTAATTGAAATAGATCATGCTCATTTACAGAGTTCTAGTGATAATTTTCCTATAAAAGCCATGGGATCCAAAGTAGGAAACTCCGAAATTTATGTAAGCAACTCCAAAGCAATGGATAAAAACCTAATAACATGAGAAAAACTCAAGTAAATATCATTCCTAGCATCTAAGTCTGTAACTTCCAGTAAATTTTGAAACTACCAGAATGTGTTTGACTTTCTGAAACGAAGAAAACTCAAAACATTATAAATCTCTGCAACTTAAAGTCAAAGAAACTTACTGTTAAGACTTGATAATGTCTATTCTAGCTTAAGTTACTGAATCATTCTGACATCAATTAAGAACCATACTTCCAAAATATTTTAGCATGTAATCTTGACAATACTTGACATCCTTGTATGTAACTTCTAATTTTTAGTTTTAACTCTTGACTTGCGCTTACTATTGTACATACATCAGTTATATTTGACAGATTTGACAACAAGAGAGAGTCTTTTGCTTTGCACAAAGGAACACCCAATTTTGCAGTTGGCATTGCATGATGATAGTATATGGGTTGCAACAACAGATTCTTCAGTTCATAGGTGGTTCGCTGAAGGACGAAATCCTCAGAAGGTCTTTCAAAGAGGTGGTTCGTTCTTGGCTGGAAACTTGTCTTTTTCAAGGGCAAGAGTTTCCTTAGAAGGGTCTACCCCTGTAAGTATAGTGTGTGTTGCGTGTCTGTGTGTATGTTTATGCATGATTTTGTTTACTGCAAATCACCCTGTTTATCATGCGTCTCATAAATCCTTCTTTTCTTTTATTAATTTATGTCAAGTATTATTAAATAGAAAAACTCTGCATTGCGGTAACTTTCTTTTCTTTATACGCTTGAATTGTAGTGAATTTGAAGCTGCTCATTTAGTTATTAATTTCTGTTTCATTTGTTCTTTGCTCGCTCAACCCCAAGAAAAAAGAACAAATATTAAATTTTCTCTTTTATTAGTCATCATATGCTTTCTATGGATGTCTCTGTGAAATTAGGCTGTGTCTGGAATTTGTTAACATTTTCTTCCATCCCTTTCCCCTCACTGATGTGTTGACATTGTCGGTTATTCAGACTGCTGTTTATAAAGAACCAGTCTTTTCCATTCCTGGAACTCCAGCAATAGTTCAGCATGAAATTTTGAATAACAGAAGGCATGTATTGACTAAGGTAAATGTGGTAGTACTTATATTTGTTGGTTCAAAGATTTTGTTTTGTGGTTTTTTTTTTTTTCTTTGCATAAATGATATCATGCTTCTTTAACAGGATGCGGCTGGTTCGGTAAAGCTCTGGGAGATAACCAGGGGTGTTGTGATTGAAGACTACGGACAGGTGAACCTGATTTTTCCCAATTTTCTGTCATTGTTTTCTGAGTAGAAGTGTCTTGCAACTTGCTTTTCACTTACAGGTTTTGGTACACATGGACACTTATATATGCATGGTTATGTTTTAAGTTTTATGTATTTATCCATTCCTTCGATTTCAATCTCCAGGTTTCATTTGACGAGAAAAAGGAGCAGCTGTTTGAGATGGTGCGATAGCTCTTTATTTGAAATTTATCAGTTGAACAAAATGCATCTTTTTTTAAGGAATTTACCTTTTTTTTTGTTTAAAACCATTCTAGGTAAGCATTCCGGCATGGTTCACTGTGGATACTCGGCTTGGAAGCTTGTCTGTTCATTTGGACACACCCCAATGCTTTACTGCGGAGATGTATTCTGCTGATCTAAACATAACTGGCAAGCCTGAGGATGATAAGGTTTTAGATTTTTCCATTGATTTTGGCAATCTTAAGACACAGATATCTCTGAGAAGTCTTTGAGAAACTCAGTTTTTATTATGTCATCTGGTGTTGACTTGTCTCTGGCAGGTTAATCTAGCTCGTGAAACTGTTAAAGGTCTGTTGGCTCATTGGATGACCAAAAGAAGGCAAAGACTTGGCTCTCAGGCTTCAGCTAATGGAGATGTTTTATCAGGAAAAGATATTACTACAAGAGGTCTTGCTCATTCAAGAATTGAGCTAGATGGAAATGCTGAAAATGACTCAATGGTCTATCCTCCTTTTGAGTTTTCTACAGTTTCCCCTCCCTCACTTATCACTGAGGGTTCCCAAGGAGGTCCTTGGAGAAAGAAAATTACTGAACTGGATGGAACTGAGGATGAGAAGGACTTTCCTTGGTGGGTTTTGGATTGCATATTAAATAACCGGCTACCACCACGAGAAAACACCAAGTAACTTCTGTGACGTCATTAAACTTTCCTTTGCTTCTTAAGTAACAAATTTGCAAGTAACATACATTGAACTGTTTATCAGTTGACCTCTTTGTCGATATTCTGTTGCACAGGGATGAACTTAAAGAAGTTTCATTAAGTCGAGTAGTTAGCTATGCTTTTTGTTTTGTTGTTCCTTTAGTCCTTATTCTTTGATATTTTAATTGTGAACGTCTGCATTTCTCTTTATCTCAAAAAAAAAAGAACGTACTCCTATTGCATTGTTCCACTCTTGTGCTACATTCAGAACTATGGATAATTATGTATTTTACTTATTGTGATAAGTAGGGTGTCCATTCATCCTCTCTTTCTCTTGATGAAGTTTTACTTTTCATTTTTCTCAGATGCAGCTTCTACCTTCAACCATGCGAAGGTTCAGCTGTTCAAATTCTCACACAAGGGAAGTTAAGTGCACCTCGCATATTGAGAATACATAAGGTATGCCAGTTCGATTTCTCTGGTACGTGCAAAAGCCAATTTCTTTTGCATGGCATGTGATTGTATAAAGTAGCGAATGTTGTTTCCATTCAAATTTAGATCGCTTGGGTTAATACACCAGAATCTATTTCATGCCTTCGAGCATGAACAGTATAAAGGCCAAAAGAGCAATGTTCTGTTACTTAAAATGGTATTTTAAGATACATTGCACTTTGATAGGACCCTTAACTTTGTTATAGCCAACACAAGATAGGAACGAACTAGAATAACATAATCTTCTGTTTTCTGATATATAAGAGCAAAATGCCTTCATGGTTTATTAGATTTTATTTTCTTCTCTTTTCCAAATTTTGAATGTGAGATGTTGATAGGTGGCATATTGGAAAATGAAGTATGTTTTTTCAGGACACAACTTGATATTAATGCAAAAACAGTTTGTTCTACATTGATATGTTGCTCCGACTCTTCATTGTTGCCGTGTCCGATGCATATTAGGACATGAGTATGGGGATGTGGTCCTTCAAGGACCCTCCAAATACATGGAATCTTGGAAAAAATTGAACATAGCTATGTCAGACAGATATCCTTGTCCAAAACTCACATCTTATTCCAAGTAACATAGCTAGATTCTATTTCTATATCAACATTTTTTTCTCTAGCAGACTAATGTATGTTCACTCTGTTGTGGTTATGTAGGTTGTTAATTATGTCATAGAAAAGATGGTTCTCGACAAACCACTTGATAGTGTAAATACCGATGGAACATTTGCTCCTGGAATTGGAGGACACTTGCAGCATTCAGCAGTCGGAGATGGATCTTTTCGATCTGGATTGAAGCCTTGGTCAAAGCTTCGACCGTCTATTGAGATTTTGTGCAATAATCAGGCAAGTCGTCACATCTTGAATGTTATAAACTTATAATGCCATTGCCTAAGAGCCTATGATCTCTTTGTCAAAGCTGTGCGGTTTTTTCCTCATTTTCTGGTACCGATAATAAATCATACTATGTGGCTCTTGAAATCAACGTACGAAGATAGTTTTGTACTAACTTGTTTAGTTCAATTTCGATCATACTATGATGGTCACTTATTTGATTTGCTACTATATGTTTCAGGTCTTATCTCCAGACATGAGCTTAGCGACTGTGCGTGCTTACGTATGGAAGAAACACGAGGACTTGGTACTTAATTATAGAGTGATTCAAGGCAGGTGATTTTATCGACTTTTGGGAGCAGGTGAGTGGCAACTTATTCATGTTAGTTACCTATATTGCTTTTAACAGAATAACACATATGTAAAGGTAAATTCTTCGGGTAATATTATCTGTCATGATAAAGCAGGATACTTATATTCACTCGGATTTTTTATTTTTGGTTTTGGAAAGAAGGGGGGGAATGCATTCTGGTATTTAACATGGAATCGGTGTTAGCTTCATTTAATCTGTGGATAAACATCGTTTAGTTTCTCTTTCAGTCTGCACATTGGATATCTGTAACAATCAATCAATTTAAATCCTGTTTGAACTGTATCCTCTCTTATCTATCAGGCTGCAGGTCTGTTTCGAGATGGAAATCTCATACTTTTGTAAAGTCTTGGAATTTGTATTGTTCATCTGAGATTTGCCTATCATGATTAGAAGTATCTGTGAGATCCTTGTATATTTGGAAAAACGAATTAGTTTTCGATCTTAAAGGGGGGGGGGGCATTCTCCGGACATCATCAAAAGGATCGTGGATAATGTTTTCGAAGTCGGGCTGATGATATCGTAAATTTTTGGTCTTAGTCTAGTCAAGGCATGCATGCTTTTGCCATACATAGAGAAAAACAGTTGTAGGGTCAATTAGCCGAAAGGAAATGGGGTATTGAAAGCTCTATAGATTTGTCTTGTGGAGGGTAGAATGCTTTTTAAGTCATAGAAAGTGTTGTTATGAAGTTTGATTGTTTTTTTCTTTTGGTTTTTTTTCCCTTTTGCTGGAAATAAAAGACAATTAATGCTTTCTTGTGCATTTTTTCTGTATTTTTCGGTATTTGTGTTTGGCATTTGTGTTAATGTCATATCCAAATATGAGTATGGTTTTGATTTTTCAAATATATAATTTTTTTTTTTTAAAAAAAAAAATTAAGTATATTTGTATTTGATATATACTTGTATTTAACATTCATCTTGAGTCCAGATAACATATTCTCACATTCATTTTGAGTGTAGATAACATAGACAACATTGATGATTATATCGAAATTCCTACATGATACAATATTGATGATTATATCGAAATTCCTACATGATAATATGGACCCAACTCTTTTAGGTTCATGGTTGAAGAATAGCAAAACATTGCAAATATATTTTTTTATTGATAAATAATAATTTAAGTCAAATCTGTCTGAATTTTTTTTAAAAAAAAATCTTTTTTAGGTATGACTTAATATGGGTTGGATTAAACGAGTCGAATGAGTAGTCCGACTTATGGACAATTGTAGTAACTTAAGATATTTTTGTATTTAATGAACAGAACATATACGGAGTTCATGGTAAGTTGACCTTTCTTTTTTGGCTTTATCTTATTTAAATTTCCATTTTTAATGGTTGGAGTGAAAGAAGGAATCCAAAGCTGTGAAGGGAAATGACCGTAGAATATAAAGCTTATTGTTATCAAAGAATAAAGGATGAAAAATGTTGACATAAAAAATAACACGAAAATGACATAAATATATTAAGTGTAAAAATTAATAAAATATAAATTATTAACGTATTAATATTAAACGTGATTATAATACGAAAATATAATAAAAATTGTAAGATCAAACTAGAAGGTATTTGCCATGATAAAAATTATAAGCCTGTAAATTTTTTGGAAAAGATGAAGATAAATAGATTAACTCACTTAAGGAGGGTATTACCAATCTAAAACCTTTCGAACATAAATTCTTCATCCTAAATGAATCTGTAGAAAACCTGCTCCTCAAGTAATTAATTTGTGGTTTACAAAATGATGCATTTAGGAGGGTCTTATAGAAGGATTTTAATTAGAGGGGTGGGGTCGGATTGTAGTTTAAATTTTTTAAAAAAATTTATCTAACTTGTATCGGATTGTGTCAACTTGTAGATTCATTTTATTATTTAAAAATAGATATATTTTTCATTGATTGAACAATGATCTGAACTAAATTGAAATTAAAAAAAAAATTATGCCTAAGTCCTACCAAATACCAAATTGATGGACTGTTCAATCCAATACAGACTACGCAGATCATTCAAATTCTTGAACTGATCAAATTCTAATTCGGCTTTCAGAAAAGGTGATATGCCTAATTAAAATAAGGGTTCTTACATTCTATCTTGCGGCTAAAATTTTACAAGAATTTTGTAAACATGTCACTTTCAAAATTTCAACCGGTTTATGGATAGTCTCAATGTCATGTCGTTTATGTTAATCTAGATTTTTCATTTTTTTAATATTAATATTGAACACATATTCAAATATGTGAATACATGTAAAATTTTTCGAATATATAAAAAAAATTTAAAAAAAAGATTAAATCTACCAATATTATATTCACATCTATATTCGATATTCATTTCAAGTCTGAATAACCAAGCTTGTCAATGATCATCGTTGGACTACAGCTATTTTTTCCTTGCTAAGAGATTATCATACGTTCACATCAAGTTAAAGTGATTCTATTTTTCTTTTTCCTCATATTCTCATAAAATTGGACATTGTATTCGACATAGTGAAGGACAAATTCATATATACCTACATTCTCCAACTCTTCTTTTTAAGTATTTGTATTAAATATTTCATGTCTGATATATATTTAGAAATAAGTATGATGATATTATCTTTTTAGGATTCTCTAAATATATAAAAAAAAACTTTTAAAAATTAAATATATTCATATCAAATACATATTCGTATTCGACAATTATAACCAAATTCAAGTAAATGGCATATTTGATGCAACCAGTGGAAGTCATTGTCCAAAATGAAAGGAATATGATTCTTTAAACAATATTCTCCCTGATAGAACTTCGGGAATCTAAAATTGTAAGGTGGAAGTTAGCATTAGATCCTCACATTGATGATGATGTTATTGAATCTTTCATCATCATTCAAATTAGGAATTTACATTGCAACCGCAACATGAAGTTGCGATAGTTATTTACCTATTTTGGTATTTTTTGTTATCATATTCAGGATCAATATTAATCTCAATTAATTATAATAATATTCATTATGTTTGTAATCACAATGAAATCAAATAGGTGTCTGCAGTTGCAATTCAATCCCTGTTTCAAAACTCAAGCTAAAAGACAACAAAAATTTTTCTATATAAGGAGAGCTTCAAACAATCTTTGATAAATCAACCAAGTAGATTTCTAAGCTTTAGAAGTTTAGTAATGGCTGGATATGGCCATACATATAGGGGAGGCTACACAACTTGCAACGGTGGAGCTCCGCAATCCGAAGGGTGGACGAAAACAAGCTATACATCAGATCATACATGCCAGCCGGTGTTCATCGATGGAGAGGGACGGAGGAAGCCGATCATCTCTTACTCTCTGGACGGCAACACCACTGAGTATTACGTCACAAGAACTGAGATCGTTGAGGTACCTTATGTGACCGAATATAAACCAAGCACTCCGATGAAAGTTGAGGTGTTGAGGGACCATGGTGATGTTGAAGTCAAGAGGAATAGGCCCTTGAGTCCGGAGAAATGGCGAAAGAGTTCGAGTCCGGTTCGGTATCGTACCGAAGAGAAATGGGTTACGCCTTCCAGTCCAGTTCGGCACCATGTTGATAAGAAATGGGTTAGGCCTTCGAGTCCGGTTCGTCATCATACCGAAGAGAAATGGATTAGGCCTTCTAGTCCGGTTCGTTATCATACCGAAGAGAAATGGATTAGGCCATCGAGTCCCGTTCGGTACCATACCGAAGAGAAATGGGTTAAGCCGTCGAGTCCAGTTCTGTCCAATAGGCCTTCGAGTCCAGTCGAGGAACGCCCCCAACAAGTCGAGGACTTCATTACTAAAATCCAAATCCAAGCCAGCCGACCCAACAACTTCGGCCCTCAGAGCGCCACATATTGGCGTCAGGCCCCGAATTCCAGCGCCGTTTATGGCGATCAAGGCGGGTCATGGTCGAAAGGTCAACAGCCTAACCTTAGCCAACCGACGAGTGACATTAGCACCGCCATGGAATACTTGAAAGAAGCTGCCAAACCTTCTTCCGCCATTAACGCACCACCACCTTCAAGGTACTCAATGCCAGCGCCGCCGACGGGGCCGAAAAGAGATGGCTATCCCGCCACCATTGATAGTCGTGAAGCTCAAAGACGATACGGCAATGGCGGCTTGAATGTTTCAACATCTCGTCCAATCGACTATCATGGCAGGACCATCGACAGCAGAGAGGCTGCCAGAAAATATGGTGGAACAACAGTGTAACCTGTCCAAGTGCCCCTGTGGTCCAAACCATATAGTTTTTAGACAAAATCTTTATAAAATCTTACCTATCTAATCCGAATTTCTCTTTAATAATAAAAATAATATTTTAATAATATAATAAATAATAAAAATATATAAAAAAAATTGAACTTTTAAAGCCGTAGCAGCTTGATCCGTGGACGGTTGTATGATGTCAGTATAATGTAAGTTTGTGTCTAAAGATGGCCCCTTTTATGTACTACAATAAGCCAAATAAATTTATAGATGTTTTTCACTTTATTGTATGGATGCCATTTTTTATTTTTCTGTTCTTTTCGTGCATCTCATGAGATCAAAGGCAAAAACATCATAAGATTTATTTTTTTGTATATTTTGAATTGAGTTTGAGTTTATGTAATAAGTTTCGATTTTAGATTGAATTTGATTTTTTTAAAATTTAATTTAATTTGATTACACTTTAACGTAAGGTAAAAATTTGATCAATTTAATTTTAAATTTTTTTAAAAAATAATTAAATTAGATTAATTTATGAAATCGATTGAATAAATAAATAAAAGTTTTTAAAACTGAACTAATCGAATTGAACTTATTCAATTTGATTCGGTCGATTTCTTCAATTCATGAGTTATTATTACGTATTTGAGTTATATATTCGTGTTTTTTATAGTGAGGTATAGGTTTAATTTGAGTTTAAATAAAATTAATTCTATTTGTTTTTGCATTAAATGTCGTTTTTTTTAGTGAATTTAATTTACAAAATTTAAAATTATAAACCAATCGATCAAACATATTTAAACTAATTTAATTGACAGAAGACAATCGAAATCGAATAAAACGATCCGAATAATGTTGATTTCGATCAATTTATTGGATTAATCCATTTTTTGTTTGCCCCTGATTAAAACAACCAACAAAGTTTGCTCCTTTCTTAGTAAATTTCCAATTTTCTTTTTCAACAGAAAAAAAAAATTTCTTTTATATTTTGGAATGGAGTGGAACATACAATTTTTTGATTTGTGTGCAAAGGGAATGTAGGATTACTTTCCTAATAAACCCATTGTTTTTTTTTTTCCATCATTTTCCCAAGAATATTCAAGTAATCGACAGTGAAGAAATACACAGAGAGCCTAGGTACTCAGAAGGTCAGTTACCCTTTTCTTTTCTTTTTTTTCTTCTTCATATTTTAAGTTTTGGGTTATCCCCAGATTGATTTATATTTAAAAAATTGTTTTTTTTTTCTTTGCTTTGAATTGCTATATTGTTTTATTTACGAATTTGGGTATTTGGATCATGTGCTCAAAGTGGCTTTCTTATTGTTTTCTGGCGGATTTTACTGAGATGTTGGTGTCTGTTTGGTTGGTTAGAAAGTGTAGGAAAAGGAAAGGAAAATGTAAGGCCCTTTGAAGCTCTGTGTTTCTGGAGCACATTTTTGAACAGTTTTTTAGCTACTCAATGAAGATTTTATGTTTCATATGAATCTCATGATCTTATTATTTGGATTCTACTGTGAGATTGATGATTGTAGTATTTGATCCGTTGGGTGTTTTTTAGTTGTTGTGATTCATACCGGATTCATCATTTTCTGTAAGGTTTTAGAGAAACACTTGAGAATTTTATGAAATCTTGTATTACTTGGAAGAAAGGTGAAGATTTTGATTATAAGAGTATTAGTTTTTTTTTAAGTTACTTAGACTTAGATGAGTATCGGATATGATATGTGTAGGACAGTATATTCAAAATTTTCTATTTTTTTATATATTTGAAGAGTCATATCCCCATACTTTTATCTGTATATGCATTTAATATTGGTGTCGGACACAGATACTTAAAGAAAAATGAAGAGTTGGAGCAACATAATTTTTTTTTTCTTCTTAATCCTGTTTTTTATTTTTTGGTTTCTAAATGTTTAATATGAAAGAGAAGTAAAATCGCTCAATTTTTTCTTTTCAGTTTTAGGGTGGCAAAGTTTCTGAGTTTTTTTTGGAAATAAATGTCTTTTATTGATGTAGGTATGTACGTGAACCAACAGTGAGAGTTGGCTCAAAGAAGTTGCTTTAATCTGCCGTCTTATTCGTGCATTCGTGAAGGGCCCGATCATGCTCCTCGGTTTAAAGCTTCTGTCAACTTTAATGGAGAGACTTTTGAAAGCCCTTCGTTTTGCTTGACTTTGAGAAAAGCCAAACATGATGCAGCCGAAATAGCCCTAAGTACACTTGCCAACAGAGGCCCTTCCAAAGCATTGGCTGCAAGAGTTTTGGTAAGCATTCTAACTGAAGTTTTTATCGTCTTTCCAGTTATCATTACTTAAATGATGTTTTCCTGCAGATATTAGCAATTAGTTCCCGTTTCATTGTCGTGCTCTTTCCGAATCTTTGAACGCTGCTTCGATCATCTTCAAAGACAAATCGGTAACTTTTAGTTCCTAGTATCGGATGATGTTTTTGATCCGTACTAGTGTCCTTCTTGGAGTTCTAACTCTTCAAGTCGATTAATCTTCGACTAAGCTTCAGTAACAGCTAACTGACCTTATCGACCAAATATACTCTTAAGTATTTCTCTTAGGTTGATTGTGATCCAAGAAGAACACCTTGTGTATTGGCATAGTAAGCACTAAGTAATGACTTTGGAATATGGCTATGCTACTTGGACTCAAATGTGAGTGTCAGATACGAGTATGTTCTGACACGGGTATGTCTATTTATTTCTAATTTTTTCCATATATTTGGAGGGTCCTTTGAGGGTGATATCCCTATATCAACGTCGTGATATACGTCAGATATAGGTTTTGGACATGGCTACTTCAAGAAAAATGAAAAGTCGACGCAACATAGGAAATGGCATCATATAAGGGGTTTAATTAGAAGTTGAGGTAATCATCTGCTGTATCCTTGAACTCAATGAGATTTCGTGGTCTTCAGTTGGAAGATTCTAGTTACTGCTTATGTTAATCGAACTTGGCCGTGAGTGCCGGATGCGGGTATATGTCTACTGCGGATATGTTTAATGTTTTTTCTAAGTTTTTTCATGTATGGTCCTTGGAGGGTCGTATCCTCGTACCCCATGTCTTAAAATGTGTCCAACATGAGTGTTGGACATAGGTACTTTAAGAAAAATGAAGAGTCGGAGCAACATAGGTTGCGGCCTTGCATTATGTATCGGTATCCATGGTTTAAAACACATTTTAGATCAAATATCTGCATGCTTGCATAGCATATTTATCACATTTAGACTTTCCTTTTAACGGGACGCTTTCAGGGTTTGATTTTTTTTTTTTTTTGTCAACTTATTTAAAATCGCAGAGCTATTGTTGGAAGTTTTTGAATCCATTACAATTACCAAATTATAGTTCAATATAAGCATCGGGATGTTAAGTCTTTTCCCCTCTCTTTGAGCTGGACTCTGCAACCCTATGTTACTTGGACTCTCAAGTGTTAGTGTCAAATATGGGCATGTGTCTAACATGGGTATGTTCAATTTTTTCTCTAAGTTTTTCCATGTATTTGGACGGTCCTTAGAGGCTGATACCACTGTACTCGTATTTGAAAATGTATGGGACAAGGGTGTCCAACAAAGGTACTTTGAGAGAAGTAAAGAGTTAGAGCAACATAGCTTCAGCCAACTTAATTTGTGCCCTTGTATTGCTGTTCACTCCCACAGCTTGCTCTCCAAAAAAAAAAAGAAGAAGAAGAAGAAGAAGAAGTAAAATCTTTCAATTTTGTGTGTACTGCACTGGATGAAACCGGTGTCTATAAAAACATGCTTCAAGAGACTACCCCTAAAGCTGGCCTAAATCTTCCAGTCTACACCACTTTTGATCCGGACCAGGCCATGTTCCTAGTTTTTCATGCATGGTTGACCTTGGAGGGATGAGCTTTACAGGGGAACCGGCTAGGACTAAGAAACAAGTGCAGAAGAATGCGGCAATGGCTGCATGGTCAGCCCCGAGAAAATGTATGGTTCCTATCTTCCTTATTAAAGGTTCCGTTTCATTTAGAATCGAACAAGTGCATGGTTTATTCCTTATTGAAGTTTGATTTTGTTGCTAACAGTAACTTAATACTGATGATGTTTTAGGTACTGAGAAATGCTTGTGTTGTTCGAGACTCCAGCGGGCTTTGCCCTTTTCAAAGTCTTAGATGAAGAGAAGCTGAATAAAGTTGAGGTAATTTTTATCCTCATATCTTGTGAGAATTAAGAGAAAATTTCCTTTTTTAATTAGACTTGGCATTTCCTGTATCTGTGTCATGTTCGTATATTATGTAATGTTATAATCATGTTTAAGGTTCATATGATATAGATTCATGAATTCGTGTTGTGCCGTTGTTTAATTTTTTTTCCAGCATCGAATATTGCCAAGTCTATTTTTAATGTAGTTATTAACTGTGGAAATAAGTACATTGAATTAATGAAATTAATGGCTTTATGTTTTAGTTTATAAAACTTATCGGTTTGAGTTCGGATTGAAATTTGTGTTTTTGTTGTTGTAGGACTTGTCAAAGGAATTCTTGGCTCCTGACTCAGCAAGAAAGGTTTTCATTTTTTAAGATTTTGAGCACATTTGTTGTCCTTCATGTCGGTATCATGCCTTTCGGATCTCCTTTAACTAAGAAGCTGATCCTTTTTTTTTAATAATATTGTTAGGTTGTGTCGTTGAAAGCCTTTTCGAAGTTCGAAAACACTGCAGAAGATTTGGAAGCCGCAATCAAACTCTTGAAAGCACGCCCAGCGAAGGTCTGCGTGAATTCTTGCGTGCTCATTGCGATGGTGAAATGTTAGGAGTGGCTGATTTAAAGTTCGGAAATGCAATCAAGGAAAAACTGGTCTGTTAATACTATTTTTATTCGGATTCTATGGTGATATCCTTCTGTTCCTTTCGGTTTGAATCTTATTTTACGTAGAAGTAATTTCTTATTTGCAGAAAATCGATTGCATTTACAATACCTCGGTCATGGAGTTGCTGAGAGGTGTGAGAACACAGTTGACAGAACTCATATCGTGTCTAGGTGCTCAAGATTTAGCTCCGATGAGTTTGGGTTTGTCACATAGCCTTTCTCGATACAAGCTGAAGTTCAGTGCTGATAAGGTACTTATAAATTATAACAAGAACTAATTTCTTGTAAACTTCGTTGCTCCGATTCATCATTTTTATTGAAGTATCTATATCCGAAACGTATCCAAACTTGGGTATGAGGATGATTATCCAAATGCATGAAAAAACTTAGAAAAAAAATTAACATACCTATGTCAAACACATACCTGAATCCGAAACTCACACCCAAGTCCAAGTAACATAGGATATGAATAGGTGTTATGCCGATATAGGTTGGATTTTTTGTGCTATTTAATATGTGTTTGGCTTTAAAGAACTCCATGAACATTAAGACGTGATTTCTGGAGATATTTTTGACTGTATAATATACTTGTATTGTTTAGGTTGATAACAATGATTGTTCAAGCCATCAGTTTGCTCGATGATCTTGATAAAGAGCTCACACGTATGTGATGAGGATTCCTGAACGGTACGTTTGGCATTTTCCGGAGCTTACTAAGATTGTGCAGGACAATATACTTTATGCCAAGACCATGAAACTAATGACTGACCGTGCTAATGTTGCTAAGCTCAACCTCTCAGTGGTAAGAGTTCTGATTCACTAATCCGAAAACGAATATCCCAACCTTACTATTGGCTTGTGAACTATCATTTCGTCACTCTTGGGCTTGACGTAAAGTGCTTGAAGGAAACCTTCTCCTTATTTTGAATGAGTTTGCTTGCTTAAATTTACACAGATTTTGCCGGAAGACGTTGAGACCGAATTAAAGGAGTCAGCGTTCGTATCCATGGGAACTGAAATTAATGACCTCGATCTTATGAATATCAAAGATCTATGTGATAAGGTTCTCAAACTTGCCGAATACAGGGCTCAGCTATATGATTATTTAAAGAGCAGGATGAACTCCGTTGTGCCAAACTTGGCTGCTCTTGTTGGCTAACTAGGTGCTTGCCTCATCACTCACGGGGGCAGGTTGTTGAATCTTGCAAAAGAGCCCGGTAGTACTGTTCAGATTCTCGGCGCAGAGAAAGCTCTCTTCAGATCTTTTCAAGACAAAGCATTTGACTCCCAAATACGGGCCTATCTACTATGCATCCTTGGTTGGTCAGGCAGCACCAAAACACAAGGGGAAGATTTCCCGGTCACTTGCTGTGAAGGCTGCATTGGCAATTCGTTGTGATGCTCTTGGAGATGACCAGGATAACTTTATGGGACTCGAGAAGCGAGCCAAGATAGAATCCTAAACTTGTGTTCGACTTATTTCTTTCTCCACCCCCCCTGCACGCATTTACATCTCTTCTCGGAAAACAGAAAGGGAAAATATAAGGTATTTCTGACATAATATTTTGTAGCTTGAAGCAAGATTAAGGGCTCTCGAAGGCAAAGAATTGGGACGCTCTGCTGGGTTAGCTAACGGCAAGCCTAAGATCGAAGTCTATGACAAGGATCAGAAGAAGGGGGCCGGGTTGATAACTCCTGCTAAGGTCTGTGCATCTAATTTAATCACTTTTATTTGCATTTAGATTTTTTTTTTTTTTTCATTTTTGTCCGATTTTAGATGGTTAGTGGCACTTTTCTTCTATGTTGCTCCGACTTTTTATTCCCTTGAAATACTCGTGTCTGACACCTGTGTCCAAAACATATTCAAATATGAGTATGGGGATTTGATCTTCAAAGGACCCTCCAAATACATTGAAATCTTGGAAAAACTGAAGATATCCGTGTCCAACACTGACATCCTAGTCCGAATTAAGTGGCTTTTCTTCTATACAGACCTACAATGCCACAGCAGATTCTCTTCTCCGGCAAACAACCAACACCGCTGCCCTTGATGAGCAAGACACAGTCCTGAAGAAGAAGAAAAAGGTCGACACAGAACCCCTCAGACGGAGGAAGCAGCAGAGGCACCTGCCATTGAAGATAAGAAAGAGAAGAAGAAAAGAAAGAAGAAAGCCGATAAGGAGGCAACTAATGGAAATGAAACAGAAACCGAAGAACCCATAGCAAATGAAAAGGAAAACGAAAAGAAGAAAAAGAAGAAACATCCGGCTAAGGATGACGGGGAGAATGTCGAAGTAGGAGAGAAGAAAAAGAAGAAGAGAAAGCATGAAGGACAAGAAGAAGAAGAATCTGAAGTGCAGACCAAGAAAGAGAAAAAGAAGAAGAGTGAGGATTGAGAAAACATAAAGACCTTCAATGGTGATTGCCTGCCAAACAATTTTTTATTTTTGGGTAATATTAGGCTTTTTCGGCACTTCTTGTAAAATTTGGTATTTTTGTTAAATTATCTGGTAATGTTCTTTAAACCTAATTTTTGATGTAATCTTCAACTTCCTTATGGATGCAATTGCAAGGAAATATCATAAACTTTTCTTTTAAGTTTTTAATTTGAGTTTATTTTCTTTTGCAAATTTGCAATGATATGGAAATGGTAATCAATACCCTTCTTTGGTTATCATTCAAGATTAAATTATGAGCAAAGTAGCACTGATGATATTGCTTATGGCTTATATATTATTCGGATTTAGGTATGAGTGTCAAATATTGGTACATGTTCGATGCAGATCTATTTTAATACCTATATCCGAATATGTATTAAATATTGATGTTGGACACGAATATTTCAAGAAAAATAAAGAGTCGGACTTAATATTATCACGTGGGACTGATGTTAGTGATCTTGACCTGATGAAGGTTGCACCAATATTCGTGACAGGGACTTGCTAGATGGTTGCTTTGCCTTAGCGACCTAGGCAGCAGCATATGGTCAATCTTACAAAACCAGCTACCCTGCAAACATCATTCGGATGCTTAGTGCAGAAAATATGGTCATCTTCAAAGCTCTTAAGAGTTAAGACAAAGCATGCAATTCCTATTCAAAATGCTCAGCTACCAAGCAAGAATCTATGGCTTATCATGCAACTTATGTTACTGAGACTTCACAGTAAGTGTTTGATATTGATACATGTTAAATATAAGTATGGTTAATTTTTTTTTTAAAGTTTTTTCATATATTTGAAGTGTCTCTAAAGGGTTATATCCGAAAATATATTAGAGGATGTCGGACATAGTTATTTCAAAAAAAATAAAGAGTTGGATAGCAGGCCTACCAAAGCTCAATGGATAAGCTTTAAGATCGAAACTTAGTTTAATTGAATTAAGCAATTGAGAGTTTAAGTCCTAACATCGCAATTTTTTCTTTTAATTCAAAACTTAACTCAAATTAATTCATGTAATTTTTTTTATTTTAAATTATAACTTATTTTGTAAAAAAAAAAAAAAAAATTAGCTTTGAACATTGTTAAGGAGTCTTGAAAAAAGAAGTGAGATAAATAAATATATATAGATATATTTATATAAGTTGTGCTTTGTCAGCTCAAGGCAAAAGCTAAGATGAAAAATCTAAGACAATGTTCAAAAGAGGGGTGCTGAAAAGGTGTGCAGTTCACTGCAAACACAGCAGAATCTGTTGTTTTAGGCAAACAGCATATTCCATTGCAGAAGGAGAAGAAGAAAGCTGATTAACAAAGGTTGTCAGGTTTTGACAGTTGGTGGAAGAAAATAAATAATCTCCTGCAGAGAATCAGCAAAAAAGTTGGGGGAATTTGTTGACTCCTAAGCAAAGCAACCTTAAAAAAATTGGATAGCTGTGGCTTTGATCGAATCGATTAAATTGATCGATTTAAATTAAAATAATTTTAAATATTATATAAATAATAAATATAATAAATAAGTAAAGAAAAGTTCAATGAATGCATATAGGTACTTATAAAAGTTCTCAAAATAAAAAATATATAATTATTACATTATTTTTTAAATTTCATAAAAATAATTGATTTAATGAAAAAAATTTTGGAATTTTTTTTGAGTGTTTAGAAGGTTCCAATAGACATATGTTTACGGGACTTAATAATAATTAATAAGATTATGCATTTTGATTTAGTAGTATGATTTTTATAAATTTACGTTCAAATTAAAATAAAGCCTTTCTTCTTGATTTTTCTAGTTTTTTATTGTTGAGTCGATTTTAGACTAATTCAAGTAGCACTCGATTTTATTTATAGTATCAAATTAGACAAATCTTTGCTTCTCGATAGAACTTATCCGATCAATTGATATAATCCGATCCGATTTTTCTATCACTACTATTAAGTTTAGAAAAATGGAGAAAAAATTAAGAAAAGAAAAGAAAAAGTTGGCAGTTGAAGAAAGTTAATGAGTTTGGTTAAGCTGGAGCTTTCTTTAAATTTGGGTTTTGAGGAAATTGGTGTATGTTAAACTAATCTTAAACTAATCTTAAAGGGTAAAGATTATTATATTTGAAGTAAAAGAGACAAAAAGATTGAACAGTATATTATTCAGATTTGTACGAATATTAGACACATATGTATATTCGATAAAGAATATATTTAATTTTTTTAAAAAAATTATATATTTAAAATATCATATAATTGTAATCATATTTAAATAGTATCGAAGATAATTATTTTATAAATATGAAAAATCCACATAAGATAATTGTGTTCTTACTCTGATTGTCCATTAAATTAGGTGAATATATCTTCTTGTGATTCTGACTAAAACTTAGAAAGAGGAACTTGCTTAACTAAATATTAGTTTGGTTGTCAATTAATCATGATTTTTTTCCACATATGAAAACAACAAGTTTTATTAAAAAAAATAATGAAAAAAATTTCATTAAGGAATTTTTAATTTTATATTAATATTTATAATCAAATTTAAGATTCATTTAACGGATTTTTTTACTTCTTTTTTAGAATTTTACATTTAATCAAGTATTTTCACATAATTTAAGAATTAATATTATTATAATAATTATAAAAATCTTTTTATTTTTGAAATTTTACCGAGTAACGAAGACTTAAGGTACTTGATAACATTTTTCTTAAATTTAAATAAAAATTATTTTATTATATAAATAATTATTTGGATCGATCAAGAGCAATTTAATTATAAAAAATCTTACCTGTTATTAGATTAGAAATAGATATAGTCTAGATTTGCTTTCATTTACTTTTATTTATTTAAATAAATAAAATCATATTCTTAGCTATAAAGACTTAATAATTATAATTCGAATTGATTTTTAATTTTATTTTCAGACACCGGTAGCAAGTAAAGAGTAAATAATAAGTCTTCACTTACCTTCTCATTTATTTTTATTTTTCAAATTTTATGTAGGAAAGGAAAATTAAATAAATTTGTAAAAAAGGAAAGGGAGAGAGAAAAGTCCAAGGGAAGCAGAGAAGAGAAGAGAACAAAGAGAACAAAGAGACCAAAGACCATTTTTCACCAATTAGAAACATTTGATTTGTAAGAACATATGGGAAATCTCTGTTCTGTTTCAGATCCAACCAAAAGTAAAGTAAGTATCAATTTCATGTTCTCCCTCTCTCTCTCTTTCTCTCTCTCTTACAAAGCATAGAACTGAAACTACACTTCCAAGCTCCTTATTAATGGCTTCTTTTTTTTTTTTTATCTGACTCTCTCTCTCTCTCTCTCTCTCTCTCTCTCTCTCTCTCTCTCTTTACTTTCAGATCATTTTTTTGGTTGACTTCCCTAAATTTCTTATTAAAAACCTTTCAAATTTCACTCTTTTGCTTTAGCCCCAAGATCATTTCTTTTTTTTTTTTTTTTCATTCTCGTTTTTGATTCCTTGCTGAATCTTGGAAGCTCTAAAATCAAAGCTTTCCACAATGAATTCTAGCTTTATCTTAGAGTTTGGATTATTAGTTAAGTTGTTTTCTGCTAATTTCATGTAAACCTTTTGTTTTTTTTTTGTTTTTTGCAGATTTATCAGCTTGATCATGCTTATTAAACCTGCTCGGGTAATTTACTTATTTATTGATTAGTTTTTTAATTTAGAGCAATACCCAGATTAGAACATGCTGGGAAATGAGGTTTAGATTTAAGAAATGGGGTGTGTTTTGGGAAGAGAGGTATCTTCAGGGATTGTTTCAGAGTCTAGAGAGATAAAAAATGGCAGCTTCGAATCAAATAGGAAAGTTGAAAATATTACGGTTTCAAAGATTGATGCTGGTATTGTAGTAGAGGTTGAAAATGAGGGTTCCCAAAAGAATGAAAAAGCTGATGATGGGGAAAGAAAACAAAGGGAGGAAAGGAGAAGGTCGAAGCCGAACCCAAGGTTGAGTAACCTACCAAAGCATTCGCGCGGTGAGCAGGTGGCCGCTGGATGGCCTTCGTGGCTGTCGGATGCCTGCGGGGAGGCGCTTAACGGGTGGATTCCGCGGAGGGCTGACACATTTGAGAAGATTGATAAGGTGAACTGTTTTGTTTTCGTTCAATTTTTGTGCTTTGTTTTTTTTAGTTTAATCCTTATTGAATGATTATGTCAACAATGGTTAGTTTGTTTTGAAATGATTAGTGAATATAATAATTGACTGTTTCTGCCGTTTTAGTTCTGTTCTTTGTTTAAGTTTGACATATTAAAGGTCGATTTTGTCTAAACTGAAGCGGTTGCCATCCGTTGCATCATCCAGAATGTAGTTCAATTTTCTGTTTTGCTCTACATTTGTCGATGTTTTTGAAGCCAGTGTTTTGAATCGGACACTTACCTTTGCTTACTGATGGTAGATTGGCTCGGGAACGTATAGCAATGTGTACAAAGCTAAAGATACGGTAACTGGTAAAATCGTTGCTCTAAAGAAGGTTCGGTTTGATAATCTTGAACCTGAGAGTGTGAAATTCATGGCTAGAGAGATTCTTATATTGCGGAGGTTAGATCATCCCAATGTCGTTAAATTAGAAGGTTTAGCTACTTCAAGGATGTCGTGTAGTTTGTATTTGGTGTTTCAATACATGGAGCATGATTTGGCTGGGCTTGCAGCAAGTCCGATAGTAATGTTCACGGAGCCGCAGGTTAGTTTGAACTTGTCTCGAGATTTAAATTATAGTAAAATCCACAGTTTACAGCCTTCAGGAAGGTAGTTATTCTCGAAGTATGCTTAAAATATGTGTTACATTGTTGTAGGTTAAATGTTACATGCATCAACTACTTTCTGGCCTTGAGCATTGTCAGAAACGTGGAGTGCTTCACCGCGATATTAAGGGGTCAAATCTTCTTATTGATGACGGAGGAATACTTAAGATTGCTGATTTCGGACTGGCTACCTTCTTTGATCCGAATCGCAAGCATCCCATGACTAGTCGGGTGGTTACTTTGTGGTATCGAGCCCCTGAGCTTCTTCTTGGGGCTACAGATTATGGTGTCGGTGTGGACCTTTGGAGTGCCGGATGCATTTTAGCTGAGCTCTTGGCCAGGAAGCCCATTATGCCTGGCCGAACGGAGGTATGTTTTTGTGTCATTTTCTGTTTATTCAGTTTAACGCGCTTGGAATTATTGTCCATGTGCCTGTGCAAGATTTAGGCGGAAGGTATTTTGCCATCGTCTATGTTATTCGGACTCGGTGTGAGTATCCGATGTAAATATATGTCCGACATAGGTATGTTCAATTTATTCTAAGTTTCTCCATATGTCTGACATGGGCATGCAAATTGAATGGGTGATATTCTATGTAGATGGACCACCACTTTATTGGTACTCACTATTTCGGTTTTCGATCAATTAGGTAGAACAACTACATAAAATATACAAGTTATGCGGTTCGCCATCGGATGAATACTGGAAAAAGTCGAAGTTGCCAAATGCAACCTTATTTAAGCCTCGAGAGCCTTATAAAAGATGCATAAAAGAGACATTTAAAGATTTTCCACCGTCGTCGCTGCCCCTTATTGACACTCTACTTGCGGTTGATCCGGCAGAACGTCTGACTGCCACCGCTGCATTAAGAAGTGAAGTAAGTTCTTTGATTTCGATGAATGTTCTCGGATTCTTTCTATTCTTGGCTGCTTTTGACTTTAAAAAAGAAAAAGATTGGTTCAAAGATTTGAAAAGTGTCGTTTCTTCATCATTTTATTTTTCTTGTGCAGTTCTTTACAACGGAGCCGTATGCTTGTGAACCTTCTAGCCTCCCGAAATATCCGCCCAGTAAAGAGATGGATGCAAAACGACGAGATGATGAAGCTCGGAGGTCAATTATTTTACTTTTTTTCTCTCTATTGACTATATAGTCATTATTTCAATTTGATGGATTGTCATGACCAAAAGGATGGTATGATTTGTTATTCGGTATCGGAGGTGGGTGTCGGATACGGGTATGTGTACAACACACGTATGCTCAATTTTTTTTAATGATTTTTTTTTTTTTTCATATTTTAGAGGATCGTTCTCCCGTACTCATATTTGAATATGTGTCTGACATGAGTACTTCAAGAAAAATGAAAAGATAAGAGTAACATAGACAGTATGTTCACTTGTATTGTGTGCATATGTGTAAGAATGTTACAGACCCTAGAACACATACGCTGTTGGAAACCCCTGACACGCATACGCCCGTGTTTTAAAGATAGAGAGAGAGGGTATAAATTAATGTTGTTTGCGTGCATGGATACACCAATTCCAAGCTTTCTGGATCTTATTTGCTTGGTCCAGAATGTGAAATGATTCTTCCCTTATGTAGATGATAATGCTTGTTATGACCCGAGGAACTTTGAATTGGAAATTTTTCCAATCGGTTGGATACTCTAGTGTAAAAATGTGCAGTGATTTTGAATTTTTCAATATGGAGCCACTTCCATGGGGCATCGAAGTTTAAGTCATCTTTTTATTGTTGGCATTGGTTCCGTTTTAGTTAACTTCACTGTGAATTGTGCGGTAATTAGTATTCTACCCATGGTTATTTGCTTTGAAAAAAATTCAATCTAAGCTATTTTGTTACAATTATTGCAGTTCGTACTTAACTTTTGTCATGCCCCTGATTACACAGGCACCCGAAAATGCACTTTTGAGAGCAGCGTGTATCCCTCTAGTATATTTTTCAACTATGATTGATAACGAACCCTTTCTGTTTCTTGTATAATTGTGCAGACTAAGAGCTGCGAGTAAAGCCCAAGGTGATAGTGCGAGAAAGACACGGACACGTGATCGTGCAAGGGCAGTTCCGGCTCCAGAAGCCAATGCCGAGCTTCAGTGCAATCTCGATGTAAGTTTGATAGTTCACTTTTGTCAACAAACCACTATCTCGAAGGCCTGGATTCTTTTGTTTGCATATTTACTTTGAAAAGTATTTTTTTCTCTAAAGCCTGACATGAATTTTTTCGTATCTCTTATTGTTCGATTTTGTTCCTGGCTTCCCCTAAGTAAATAAGCTCGAATTTTGAAGCTAGAGTTTCTTTGTTGCTATTTGTTCTATTGGTAAATAGGAAGTTTCGGAAATCTGGCATCGTAAATTTGTATTTTATCTCTTCCTAGTTGGATATGTCATCTGATTTCAATTGGTTTAAATTTTGGTCTGCCAACTGAATATATTCGATAGCGCAGCTTTTGCTACTTGGTTTGCCCCTTATGTAATGTCCGATTTAACAGTATATTGCAAATATGAGGCATATTTAGTAAGATGACTATTCCATCAGATTCTTGATTTAGCTGTTAATGACATCGAGTACCTGTTTATAATTTTCCGAGATTTTAAACTAATTCTGGGTTTTCCTTGTGAAGCAGCGAAGGCGTTTAATAACACATGCGAATGCTAAGAGCAAAAGTGAAAAATTCCCCCCACCGCACCAGGACGGAGCGCTCGGATTTCCTATAGGAGCATCACATCACATCGATCCGGCATTTGTTCCTCCTGATGTTCCCTTCAGCACTACGTCATTCACTTACACAAAAGAACCAATTCAAACTTGGTCAGGTCCGTTGGTCGACTCCGCCACCGTGGTTGTTCCGAGGCGAAAGAAGCACGTCGCAGGCGACTCAAATGGACCATCTAAACCTCCAACAGGATCCCAAAACGAAAGAAGTGGCGATACCCGGATTAAAGGCAAGAAAACCATACTTTAAAACTCTCGGTTGCATACATACGAAAGAGATTTTACGGGAAGCATACGATATTCGATATTTGAATTCACTGATAGTGTTGCGGATTCATACTGCTACTTGATGCAAAGTATATTTCAATCGGTTCTTGCTGGTTTTTTCTGGTAGAACCAATGTTATTGTTTTTGTTAAAAACGTATTTTCTCCTTTTTTTTTTCTTTTTCTTTTTTTTCCCCATTTTGATTCATTTTAACCCCCCAAAAAAATGCTCTGTAATTTGTTGGGGCATTGAAGATAAATTTAAACTGTTATATTTAGATTTTGATTTCTTTTAGTTCTTATAGTGCTGTGTTCCAAACTGTAGCATTGTTTTCTTTGGTTCAGATTTTTCATTAAAGATAGTCCCTTTTTTTCTTTTTTTACAAAATTTATGTTCGGTAATTTTAAATACAATTATACAATTATAACATATATAAAGTAGATCTATTTAAGGGTTTGAGTTACCCGTCTTGAAGGTTTGGTTGATATTTGAGAGGATTTAGATATAAATGTTAAACTTGAGAAATAGGATTAGATAAACAAATAAGGCCTATTTAAAAAATATACCGAGTTTTGGATAAAAAATTTTAAGCTTAGGTCTAGTTCGGCCTAAATAAGGTTTTTTTTAATTATAAATTTATATTTTTATAATAATATTTATAATTTTACTTTACTAGTTAACTTGTTAAAATATTTTTATAATGTAAGTCATAATATATATTTTTTTAAAAAATTAAAAGATTAATTAAAAATTAAATTAAAAAACAAATTAAAAAAATAAGAAGTATATAAATAATGTGTTTGGACTATCGATTTACAAATATAGATGATTTTGGATAAAAAAAACTATTCATATTTCAGGTCGAGTCTGGATAAGCCTATAATATGTTAATCCTTACGCAAGCTCAATTCGACCAATGAATATGTCTAATATAAAATAATTAAAATATGATATGATACGATTACATATTTTAAAATTTATATAATATGAATCATTAATATATTAATATTTATATAATATAAAATATTTTAAATATTATTATAATATAATAAAATGTATAAATAAAATAAAAATATACGAATTATCAAAATTATAAAAATTGTATATGGTTACAAATTTGGGCGTTATCCAAAAAATGACAACGAGGAAAGAATCGGCCTTTGGAGTAAAAATGAAATACTTTTTTTGCTAAGTTGTTTGACTAAAGCTGAGCAAAAAAAAAATCAAGAGACTGAAAAATAATTTGACTCATAATATTCGATTTGGTTTTAGCTTCACATAGCAAATGATGATCACCAACGTGGATGGTAAGTTTACGATCGTAAATGTGTTTTTGATTGCACTATTTTTATTACAGTTATAAATATTATGAATGTTATTGTGATCTGAATATTTAAAAGAAAAAATGCTAAAACCGTAAAATAGCGATGGTATCATTTTACTGCCGCTATTCAAATCCTGTTTCTAATTATTTTAAAGCATATGCTTGCAACTTTAATTTGTTTTCGTCGCAACATAAAATTTTGAAACCCAAAATTATACTTAGTTAGCTTATATAATTATCTTTAAAATATAACATTGTACATATTTAAAGTTTAAATTTTAATATCTTTAATAAAATTTTAATACATATTTTCACTAAATTTATTTATGAATCAAGTTATCGTCTGAATTATTTTCGAATCCCGTTACTTAGACTAAGATCGATGACTCATTTTATTGTTTTAAAATATTAAAATATTATTTTTTATATTTTTATAATTAAATTTAAATAAAAAATTATTTTTATTAAATGAATAGTAATTTATCTTGATATCACTAAATCTCAGGTTCGGTTCTTCAACTGTTTAATTTTTAATCATTTTTTTCTATTTTTATGGCTTGTCAACTTCTTGTTTTTTTTTTTTTTTTTTTTAATAAAAAATAATGTGTCATGTTGGCATTTTCAGGTGTCAGAGAATCAAGACTGAGTTCACAATTGAGCATTTAACTATCTTGAAGATGTAACTCATGGTATACAAGAAGAAGAGTAAGAGAGGTGGATATAAAAAGGCAAAAATACAGCTGGTTAATCTGCTTAACTTCTTTGCATTTATGTAAAATTCCATTGAATTTCATTTGGAACTTTTGAAAAGGCCTCATGTTGTGCCTTGCCTGGTTACCTCTGTGAAGAAGGTAAAGAAATGAGATTCCAAGCATTTATTAGAATAAAGTAATCATTTTCCATTGATATTTATATTATCTTGTTCAAAGGTCAATTAGCTCGATAGATTCGACTCGTATTGAATTAAACTTCAATTTTATTTTTTAATTTTTTACGAATCAGGGTTAGCTTGAGGATAGAAAAAGGTTACAAATGTTAGAATTTAAACTTTAAACATACTTGATGTTAAGTGACTGCATAAATCAACTGAGCTAAACCGTAGATTGCATATAATTTTTTTTATTTGGGTTAGACTGATCCGATCACTATTCAACCAATGAAAATTTTTTCATTTAAATTTAATATAAAAATATAAAAATATAAATATAAAATAATTCTTTCATATTTTAATATTTTTTAAATAATAAAATTGATTAACGAGCTGAGCTTAGGTAAGGGATTGAAAAAAAATCGAATTGTTGCCTGACTTATAAATACCTTTATTGAACTTAACGATTTTGTACATGATAAAAAAATAATTAAAATATAATATAAAATAAAAAAATAATATTAATATTATCAAAATTCATTTAATATAAATTATTAATATATTAAAATTTATATACATATTTTAAATATAATTATCCTATAAACTTTTGACATATAAAATCAAAAAAGAATGAATAAAGCCCAAAGCCGAAAGAAAAGCAGCCCAAATAATCAATCAACCCAACCTCCTTAAATCGACAAGCACAAACCGTCGCGCACTTTTCTTTTCTTTTTTATTATTATTGGAAGGCAGTGGGTGGAAACTTAAACCTTATTTTCGGTACGATACAATTAAATTATATAAAAAATAATTAAAATATAAATACAGTATAAATATAAAAATATATTAAAATTTATATAATATTATTTATTAATATTTTAAAATTTATTTAAATATATTATATTTTAAATATAATTATGATACATAAAATATAAATAATATAATATAAATATATGAATTACCAAATCTGGTACACTTATGGTTATCCCTCCTCCTAGAAGAACCCTTTTTTAAATATATTTTTAATAATAATTAAAATGTCTAGAACTCATAATTCATTATTAAATTTTAATATGGGAAATGTGTTAAAAAAAATAATGGACAAAACAATGTGAAATGTGTTTAAAGTAATGAAAAAAAAATATAAAAGAAAAATGTTTATACATTAAAAAGGCCTTAAACAAAAAAAAATTGAGTTTTAATCGGTTTTTGCGATCAAAATTTTATTTTTCACCAATGAAATACTTATTTGACAAAAACCGTAACAATCAATTTTTTTAATAGTTTTTATCTGCGCTTACAATATCTATTAAAAAAAATTAATTGATGAAAAATAAAAATTTAAGTGCTTAATTATTTGCAAAAAAAAAGATAAAAACTCAAAAAAAAATTTTGTTGTTCAAAGGCTTTATGTATACATATAAGTCAAAGAAAAACACAATCATAACAATTGTTGGAAATGTTGCTTCGGGGTGTGAATGCCCATTCATGTCCGTAGTTGGGGACACCCAACAATGGGGGCTAAAAAGGAAAATAGTAAATGCAAGGGGTTTAATTCAAGCACTTAAATTTACTCAACTTTACATTGCAATATTTTGCATCAATGGGATGGCTTTGTAGCCCTTTTAAGGACAGCATGACCTGCTTAAGAACAACCAATTTTCAAGACAGCTATAATTTAAATGTCCTTTTTTCTTAAATTACAAGTCCATAAATCAGGTTAATTGCATCTTTGGTTTGGCTAAAGTCTTTCCATCGGAAAGTTCCCTTTTATATAAAGTCTACCTGCTTGAATTAATCAATTAAATATAATAATTCGTATGTATGTGTAGATCTATTTATAGATCGAATGAGATTAAGTTTAGATTAAGTCTAATTTCTATATTAACGAAAATATATTTTTGTTTAAATCTGGTCTAATCTGAATATTCTCTGTATACAAGTTCAAGCCAGCCTGTTTTAAGCTAGGTCCGACTTCATTTTTTTTATACAATATCATTTTTTTTATTCAATACTTTTCAAGCTCTTAAATATCGGATAAGCCTTTAGAGTCAGGCGAGTAGCCCAACTCTTGGATAAATCTATATATGCTTCGTATTTTGCGTTTTTTTCCCATGTTAGTCATATAAACATAAATATAATATAAATTATTAAATCTGTCAAAATCTTAAACAAAAATTCAATATGTATACTAAACATATCATATTAATTATATTAAAAAATATTGTATTCTTATAATATTTTATAATCGTATCTAAAATTATTATATTTAATTTGATAAAAATTTGATCCCTTGACACTTACCCTTCCTAGAATTAATAGGTAGTTAGGTACCTTCCAGCCTTTTTTCCTTTCAATTACAACTTCTTTTTACATACCCTTTTTTTTCTTTTTAGCCTATTTATTTACTCTACCTTAGTTCTCATTCCAAAGGAAGATAAAAAGAAAAGGAAAGATGGAGTTTGAAGCAATGTTGAAGAAAAAAAAAAAAGAAAAGAAAATCATAAATTCAAAGATTTCATATTTGAATAAATCTTCATTTGAAAGCAACACTTTGATTAAATGCCACAACTCACCTACCTACCTATCACCTCTTCCACTAACATTTCTTTTCCATTCGTTGGACAGCCAGTTAGAGCCGTTCATGGGTGAGATCAGATTGGGAGTAACTTGAAATTTTTTTTAATTTTTTATTCAAGTTCAGGTTGGGTCAAATTTTGATCAACCTAAAATTTTAAAAATATTTTTATATTAATATTTAAATAAAATTATTTTTATTTTATAAATAGTAATTTAGGTCGGGTTAGTCTAACTCAAATTATTAAAATTCTTGTCACAAGCCCAACCCAAACTAGACCGAACCTATTAGGTCGGACGGGCTAGTCAACCCATAAACATATCTGCAATTAATATAGATAAAAATAAATCTTAGTGTTTAATGTAATAGTTCATCGTTCAAACACTGACAATAAAGTTCTTTAACTTTACAAGCTCCAATCTTTTAACTAATTTTTTTAATTATACCTTAAATCTATGTGTCACTTTTTAAATTTTATTTGTGGAGTTTAAAAGTTTCTATGAGACTTTTAATTAATAAAATCTTTTTTATTTTAATAATGAGTGGTCTAAGTTCGAATCTTAATAAAAAATTTTCCTTGACGTTAATTTTCAATGCATATTTGATTTTCTTTTAATATAAGTAGTTGATTAATATATATATATACACGGATTTAGATCATTTTAGTTTTTTTTTCTTTGAATTAGGATGTTTATGGATTTAATTTTAATAGGATTTAAGTTTTCGGATTGCCATTATGGATTTCTAGCACGTCCACCTCATAAAAAAAATACTAAAATAATGTTACTTTTTAATTATTCGCACTATCCATTTTTTAATCAAGAAAGAAAGGCAAAAAAAAAAGAAAGAAGTAAAACAAAAAGCTAATGCCCTACCATACTTGCTAGAAGATTTTTGTTGGCATGACATGTTTCTTGTAATGTCAATTGGTCATACTGAATTTTATTTTATTTAAAAAAGTTACTTTTTATATATTATACCAAATGTTAAAATATATGAGTAATTTGTTTTCCATTAAAAAAAGTCTATTTTATTATATTTATTTATTTTCCTATATCGAACATTTATCATCTTACTAAACCTATTGCTGAAGTTTTTAAACTCTAATCACAATATATCAAATAATTTTTTAAAAAATAAAAATTAAATTATGCACATTTAATTTAATCTAGTTGAACATCGATTTATTAATCGAAGGATAAGATTTTTCATTAAATACGAGCATTTAATCAAAGATTTTCGACTTCATAATCTTAAATTATTTAAATTGGCCTAATTTAATAAAGTTAATTTAATTTGGTAGGTTGGTCTTCTAATTGATTGTTTAGGCTTTTAAACTATTGAGTATTATTAAAGTGGGAATAATTTGCTATCTCAAACTGTTGAACCATATCAAGTTAAAATTGATGAACAAATCATACGAATGATTAATAGAATTAATTTGCAATATTGGGTACTTTGAAAAGCTTTGTGGACCTTATTGAAAGAAAAACTTGAACATGGAAAAACAATGGAGAGCTACATGATCAACACCTTGGCAAATTAGACCTTTCTAAGTGTCGAATTATTTATCTAATTAAATAAGTCCAGTCCGTATGAGTTGAGCCTTGACTTGAATTGAATTATTATATTTTTATTTAAATTTTATTATAAAAATATAAAAATATTAATATAAAAATAATATTTTAATATTTTTTAAATAATAAAATAGGTTATCAAACTAGTCCAGGCCTGCTCTGTATCGATTTTAAGTAAGAGACTTGAACAGGGGTGTGGCAAACCCATTAAGATTTCAAGACAAAATTTCTTTCATTTTTTTCTTCTTTTTTGAAACCCAATACTTGTTTAATTTGTTTAAAATGATTTATTTTTTCCTTTTGCAACTTCTTTTTTTATCAATATATTTATAATCACAAAACACCTTAATATCCTATTTGGTAGGAGAGATTTTTTTTTTTTTTTTTCATTTGATAAGAGTGAAATAGAAAGAGCAAAAGCAAAAAACATGTTTCTTCTCCTCAAAATTTAATCCTTCCAAATCTAAAAGGAAATATACTTTTTATATATATTTGAGATTGTGGAAGTTTGATACTTTATTACCGCAATTACAAACTTATTGCTCTATTAATAAATCATGCAATTGTTAACAGTAGGAAAAATATTCATTTCACTTAAATTTACCATTTTATTAACAACTTTATCTTTGAACCTTTTTTTTCTCTTAGGGTTCGTTGTTCCGTTAAAATTAGCTTTCAAAAAATATTTTAAAAAAAATTGAAGATTTTTCAGAAAAGCAGAGATTTTCTGATGTTTTGATGAGTCAGTGAAAAATATTTTCTGTTGTTTGGTTATTTTTTGCAAAAATCTACTTTTTTAAATAGTAATATTGACATAAATATTAAATTATTAATTATTAACATATTTAAAACTATTTGTTTTTAAAATGTAAATATTTCAAATAATAATTTAATAATAATATTTAATACTAAATATTATACTAATATTAAATACTTAAAAAATTATTATTTAAATAAAATATTATATTAATATAATTATTATTAAATTATTATTTTACAATTTTTAAATAGTACTATTGACATAAATATTAAAATATTAATAAGCAAAATATAAAAAGCTATTTATCATTAAAATATTAATTTTTAATATTAAAATTGTAATATTTTAATAATAATATTGAGTAATAAAATATTATATTAACATTAAATACTTAAAATAATAATATTTCTTATTAAAAATTTTAATTATATAAAAATTTTAAAATATTTAAAATATAATAATAATTATTAAAATGTTATTTCTATTAATATTTCTATACTATTAAAATATTAATTTTTTAATTTATATAAATTTATTACTAAATTAGTCATATAAAAACATTTTTCAACAAAATATTAAAAATACTATTTTAAATTAAAAATATCAATAATGTCACAATTTATTATTAAAATAATAATATTGTTTTATTAGGTAATATTTTTATTAAAATATTAAATTATATTAATAATGTATTATTAAAAAATTATATTATTAAAATATAAATGTCTATGTTTAATAATATTCAAATATAAATATTAGAAATTATATTATTAAAATAATTTTATATTAATATGTTTAAAATAAAAAATATTAAATATTAAATAACAATAATAATATTTAGCTCGGGTTAAGTTAAATTTCAATATAAAAATCTTGTTACTTAATAGGAGCTCTTTTTTAGAAAATATTTTACGCTTTTGAAAAGACAAAGACATTTTTTTGAAAACATGCTTTATTTTTCATTGACTTGTAAGTTATTTTTTGTTAAACAAACTATTTTTTGCAAAAAAAATTGAAAAATGCAAAAAATATTTTTTGAAAGCCATTTTTCAAGAAACAAGGGAACTTTTATTTTTTAATCCCTCGTACCAACCATGAAAAAATAAAAGTAATTTTCCTTCAATTTTTCCTTTTTTTTCTATCAATTATTTTCTTATAGAATATATATATATATATATATTTGAAAATTTTGATGAAAAGCTTAACAAGGTAGCTAGTAGGCCATAAGTGATGGATTTCTATCAAATTTATTTTTATAATTTATTTGTCTTTTAGTGGGTAAAATACTTCAATGGAATTCATATAGAAAAAAAAATAAAATTTTAAGATTTTGCCAATGAATGTTTTTAAAATATTTTTTAAAATTAATTAAGTTATTATTTATCATGATATTTTTGTATCAAATATGATATTTGAACATGCAAATTATTTAGTTAAGTGAATAATATATGAAATATCCCATATTCAAAAAATTAGGGTTTGAATTTTTTAAAAATATATATATATATTGAAAGAAATATTTCCTAATATGTCTACCTTAAGAGAAAT
Source organism: Adansonia grandidieri (assembly GCA_038382065.1). Lineage (NCBI taxonomy): Eukaryota > Viridiplantae > Streptophyta > Magnoliopsida > Malvales > Malvaceae > Adansonia > Adansonia grandidieri. The sequence goes on from JBBYHK010000008.1 coordinate 949,971, forward strand.
TTAAAATACTCGTCAGCAAAATCTATTTTTACATAACTCAAAACTAAACATACAAAAGAAGAAAATCTCAATTATTTAATAAAATCATTTGTATATAAATATTTACTATTTCTTATTTAGAAGGAGCTTGCACATTCATATGAAAAAAAATAAATTATGTACATTTAATTAAATCTATATGGATATTAATATTTTAATTATAAATGTTTATATGAATGTATACAACATTGAGAATCTCAAAACATTTTATAAGCTATCAATTTGATATTTTGTATGAAAATAACTTTATGGTAGCAATGTCCAGATGCAAACACACATATCTTCCGTTTGCATTTAATTGTAGACTTCTAAATCAAATTTCTTGCTTACACTTGTTGAGACATTGGCACAAAAAGCACGGCATGTGATTTGAGATAGTGGAAAAAAAGGCATGGCATGTGATTTTAAAAAATAGTGATCAAGGTTAAAAATGGAATCGAATGATAAATCCGTGCGATTTTTGGTTTTTGATTCAATTAGTTTAACTGATTGAATTAGTTAATTTATTTAAACAAGATTTTAGATATTTTAAAATGATTTTAATATTTAATAAATATTTTATAGTAAATAATTAATAAAATATGTATTTGATTTAGTCGTATGGTCTTTAGTATAGATTTAAGAGGTTATGAGTTCAAATTTTATATTTACAAAAAAGAATATTTTTTGAAAAAAAATAAAAAATGATTTTTTCTTTTAGTTTTGGTTTTCTTTGGTTTTAAACCGATTCAAATAATTTCTAATTCTTTACATAGAATCGAGCTTGTTCGTTTGAACCTCTTTGATCAACTAATCTGATCCAATTTTTCATCCATGGTATTGATAGTTAACTTGTAGGATCGAATCTTCTTTAGTTTTTTTTTTTTCGTCTTCTGATTTATTTTTTGATTTGAGGAAAATAAATTTGAATTTTTAATTTGTTTACAAAGAGATATCAAAATTTAGGGATAAAAAAATTATTTAGTAAGAAAAAAAATCTTAGATTTTAGTAAATGATAGAGGAAAAAAGGCTTAATTTAACTTAAATTTATTATTATTATCATCATCATCATCATCGTCGTCGTCATCTTTTTGTGAATAAACATACACAAAAAGAAATGTTCAAACTCGAAAAATCCATCCAATTTTATTTAAAAGCTTAAATTTGTAAATCTAGAATTAGCATTGAAAATTTATGGTCCAATCTAAATAATCTTGAAAAAATAGAGAGGAAAAATGATCAAAAGATGACTTAAGCCTTAAATCTAGATCTGATATTTCTTACACGAATAACTTATTTTATTTTTTTATTTATATGTAAATAAATACAATATAAATTATTAAAAATTAAAATTTTAAATTAAAGATAATTTTTTAATCTTTTATATTAATCATATTTAAATTTATCATTTTTATTATATTATTTTTATATTAGTTAAATATATCATATTCATACTATATTTAAAATTATAGTAACCGTCACAAGTAAACCTATTAATTAGGTAGGTTGAGTTAGTATTTTTGTCGGGT
>JBBYHK010000008.1:977701-988620 GCA_038382065.1 Adansonia grandidieri
TATTTATATATATAAAGATGTTTCCTTAAATCTGTTTCTTCCATTGTCCTTCAGTTTTTTTGATGTTCTGTTTGCTGTATATTCTTATTTTTGATACTCTATGGGAAAGTGTAAATAAAACTATTTGTTATATAAAGATTGAGAAATTTTTTATTATAGATTTCTGCTCGTATTTTCTGGTGTCATAATTATGTTTTAATAATTCATTTTATATAAATTCTAGCTTGTCTTGTGTACATTAGTTAGTTTTTCATCTCGTTTTATGTTTTAAAATATTTTTCTCGTATCGTATTCAAATTCGTTGAGTTTATAATCTTTTGATTATTTTTAAAATTAAAAAAACTGATTAAACTTAAAAAAAAAAAATCAATCGAACCGATAGAAATATAAATTAAAAATCTAATTAATCAAATAAAAATTGATCCGTTCGGTTGATAGGTTAATTTAGCTTCTCACCTACATTGCAGGGTTTAGAAAAAAATCGCACACTGACTTAAGCATATTAAAATCGATTTATTTAATTAAATAAAATTAAAATAATAAAAAAATCGAATTAATTGAACTTGAATTTATAGGGTTTGTTTTGCTCATCCCTTAATAGTCCCTGACACTGATAAGCTTCAGGCTTGTTTATTCAGGGATGTCTAATCTACTCAGAAACAATGACTCCACAGCCTTTTTTTTTTGGCTTATCTACTTGTTCAACCTAAAAAGGAAAAAACCTGGATTAAACTTGTGATTAATGATTGATGATTGATCAACATCAACACCTAGAAAAAACATTATCTCTGCCAAATATCAATCCCCAGAGGATAGTTATTGAGTCTATTGAACGAGGAATCAAACTTTGTTTCGATCTTTTACTTTTTTTTAAATATTTATATTTAAATATATACAAGATTTTTAAAAATTAAATATATATTAAATATATTTTTGTATTTAATGTTCAATTGAAACAAAAGGGTATCAAGATTTGATAAATGATTGGAAACAAATTCTGGTAAGTCTTTATTTTATTTTTGGCTATGGATTGATAATTGATTTGATGCATTTCTTGTCATTTATTGAATGCTTGTTTTAGTGCAAGAGTAATTTGGCAGCTTGAAGCTTGCATTAAATACATCACTTGGCTTGTTTTGAAAGGGAAAAAAACCTTAATAATAACAATAATAATAATGATAATGGTTGCTGCAATTTGGATGCATTAAAGGGGGACCACTTTTGAGAGGTATACACCATCTTTTTTTTATTTTGTAAGTTGTTATGATTATGTGCTTTCATAGTGCTAAAAGAATATTAGCATAATGTTAAAGAAACAGCTAAGCTTTTGATAATGATATCAAGCCTTTTGTCTAATTGACTTCGATGGACCAATTAAATGTATGGTACTAACACTCTTGAAAATATTGAGCCGGATTTCTTGAACAAAGATGAAAAAGAAAAAAAAAATTTTGAGTCAGATTGATTGCTTGAATAAAAAATTAGATTAAGTCTAACTCGATCTATGTTATAGAAATGATAAAAAATTAGTTAAATCAGTTAAAAAAGTAGTTAAAAATCATGTTTATTTGAACTTTAACCTGTTGGATGTGTTGTAGAAAACATTATATCATTTACATAAATATATTTTTATTAAGTGTTTACTATATTACATATTTATTATATTTAAATTCTTTTTTTAATTAAGCAATTTGATTGGATCACTTGAGCCGCTCATTCAAAAATCTCACCGTATTTTTTAAATATGGGGACTAACCTGCGTAAATTACTTGGCTTGAAGAAGCATTAAATTTGATTTCATTTTGTCAAACAATCTCTTATCTTCTTGTATTTCCTCTTAAGCAATCCCATACCTATGTTCTAATATGCGTCAAATATGAATTTCATAGATACGGATATTTAAAAAAATAAAAATTAGAGTAAAATAGATGGGAGAAAGTGAATGATATATGATAAGGTTGTGCCTAAGAACCTCTATAATGCCACAAATAAGAATTAAAGAGCATTATGACAGGGTGTGACATGACACGAATAGACGATACAAGAAATTTATTAAAAAATTAGAATGTGTGTCCAAAATTGGACAGTTCCCTAATGAAAGTGTCCATGCTTCATAGTTCGGCAAGGTAGCTTGCATTTTCTCTCCTTGTCAAGATATAGATGGCATCTTTTGAGATTTGAGTGTTTGATAAAATTATCTATACTAAATTTTTTCATAGATCAGGCCGTCTACTTAATTCGATACGGGCTTAGACAAATTTTTTTTTAGCTTGACCCAATCTATGAGCATATTCTATGTGTACCTATTTCTGTGTGATATCTATGTCACCACCTAAAACTTACCTACCATTTTGCCAATAGCCAGCTCATTTCAAGTTTTATCATTGCCTTTGCCCACCTTAAGCTTCCAATCTTGACACTTTATAATGTTAGTTAAACTTTTTATTCTTTTAATATATTCATGTTTGAAACTTGTATCTAATATATATTCAGACATTGATACGAGAATATGATCTTCCGTCTATATCAAACATATTTCGTGTTGAACACTCGCCCGAATCCGAGTAACATAACCGTACATGTTTTGAATAGCTTTACTCAGTCCTGCATGTCTGCATAACGTTGTTATAGCCAATAAAGGACAATAACAGCTACAATCTGTTCTGGAAATCTTAAATTTTGCCCAATATTTCATCATTGGAACAATATTTTTATGAATTAGATGTTCAATAACATGGAATTAAAAAATGTAATCGGTAGAAAGGATGCATATGTCAATACTTAAAACAATATAATTCTATGAACATAGAAATGAATCCATGTGGGAGTTCATTTTTGATAAGCTCGCAGTGAAGCTTTTTAATCCACAAGTGAGGCTAAGAAATAGTTATAGGTCTCGGTTTTTTAAATATACCTTAAAGAGTATATCACTTTGCTAATATTTATTTTACTCAGCAATAAATAATTTTTACATTATTCAAATTCCGTACGAGTATTGGATATAGATATTTGTTAAATATGAGTATTTTCAATTTTTTAAAGTTCTTATATGTATTCAAAAGATCTTTGGAGGCTTATAGAACATAACTATATCTGAAAATGTGTGAGATACTAGTGCAAAAAATAAATAATTCATAAAAGTTAAAGAGTCAAAGCAACATACGGTACTTTAATGTGAGGAATAATAGTATTGATTTTACTATTTATTGCCAAAAACTCTCTAAATGCAGCAAAAAAATTTTAAAAATTTTCAATAAATTTATATTAAACACATAGCTATATCTGACATTTACATCAAATAGACTCGTTTTATATATAAAGTAGTATGAAAAGATGAAAGCAAATATATTATTTGATATTCTGTCATTACAGCATGTATTTTGGTTTTGCTTGCAGGGTTACCAGCAACGACGGGGACATCCCACACATTTGAAAAATAGTTGACCTTATAAAATATAGTTGATGTTCATTGAATGTAATAGAAGATCAGTTCTGAAAGCTGATTATAAAATGAAAATTTCAGATAGATAAATCACCCCCAACAACGTTGGTTTCCATTTTATTTTTCAGTGCCTAAAATGTAGCATTAAACATCTATGGTTATGTGTCGGGTGAATGTTGGATATATGAATATGTTTAATATGAATATGTTTAATTTTTTATTTTATATATTTATCTAAATATGTCTCAAATACGAATACTGGATAAGATCACTTGAGAGAATGTTATCCAGACTCGAGTAAGTATTAGATATGTGTACGTATTTGATACAGGTATACTTAATTTTTTTTCATATATTTGGAACATACTTATATCTACATATATGTTAGACACAGATATTGATCAACTAGTTTAAAGAAAGAATGCTATTCTAGACTTGAGATGAATGTTGAATGTAAATATTTACTTAATACGAGTATGATCAAAGTTATAAAATCATACCTTATCATATCTAAATATATGTTAAATACGAATACTAAATATAATTATTTTTAAAAAATAAAAAATAAAAAATCTCACTAAGTTAAATAAATTAACTATAGCATAATAATTAAAGGAGATCAATGAGAGAGTGAATGGTCGGTAATACTCTTTATTTGGCCAATGAATTTGCTTGTCCTTTGAAAATCTCAATCTTCATTCATGGTGGTTGAGGTCGTTTACCAAAAATTGTTGCATTTATATCCATCTAACATGTCATTCAAATTTCTTTTATCCTTTTTTTTTTATGGTTTAATATGAAAATTGCCTCTTGCATAATTATAGGAGCTGCCTTGGCCTCAATTAAAGTTGGCGATATTCTAAGTATTTATATTTAATATTTATATCAATATATTTAAATATAGATATAAAAATATAATCTTTTATATATATAAAAAATTTATAAAAAAATGAAATATGTAGTATATTTATATTATATACATATCTATATTTCAAAGGAAGGTGAAAAAGAGAAAATTGAGGAATATTGAGTTTTAGAATAAGTCTTGTAATTTTTAAATATAATATAAAAAAATAATTAAAATATAATATAATAAGAATACATGAAAAAAAGCATGGTCTTCATGGTAACTCTCGCACTATTAGACTTCTGCTTCTTTTACCTACTATGAATTGTTGTTCAGGATGCTTAGTTAACATGCTTGTGCTTTAGAAACATGCCAATATGAAACACCCAGAAGCCAGATAGCCTAGGGGCCTAAGTTAAAAGATTTGGTTAGGGCTGGTTTCAGTTGTAGATGTCAGTCATTTTAATGGACAATGACTATATACTAGTTTGATATATCATCCCTTTCAGGTTTTAAAAAAGATGTTACAAATGCTAATATTTAAATTTTAAATTTATTGAATATTAGTTTTTGATCTTATTTAGTTGGCATGCTTGTGCCTCAAAAATATGCTAACATGAAACCCCATAAGCCGGATACTAGTTTGGTAAATCGGCTTTCTTGAGTATAGAAAAATGAGTTACAAATACGAAAATGTAAATGTTAAATGTGCTTGATATTACTTTTAAAGGTGACTACATCAGTTGTTGTTCTTCGATAATTATTGGAACTTGAAATTCAAATGATAAAAAATATAGAGCAATTTAGAGGGAAAAAACTTTGAAGGGTTTTATTCACATTCTTTATCATTGCTCATACATTGGATATTATGATACAAGCCTAAGCTCAAAAGTATAGATAGAGCCCTTCAGTAGCTTACGGTACCCTACTAAAATCTGCAAGAGGATCAACAAAGATAAAAGATTTAGGAAAAAAAAAAAAAGCCCCAAACCCCATTTTGATCCCTTTGTTTTTCATGCAGATGATTTGTTGGTCTGTTCGAAGTAACAATTACCCAGGAATTGAGCCTCCAGCAGTCAAGATCTGTTGTTCAAGCTGCAGTCCAAAAAAATGAAAAGATTAATTCTTGAACATTGGATTTGAGTGTCGAATATGGATATGCGTCTAATAAAAATATGTTTATTTTTATAAGTTTTTTCATATATTTAGATGATCTTTAGATGATTATATCCTCATTTCTATGTTCGAAAATGTGTTAGACCTTATATGTTGGACATGAATACTTAAAAGAAAAATGAAAAGTTGGAGCAACATAGTTCTCTGACATTCACACTGAACATCTGTTCCGAATAGGAAGATGTCTTAGCCTATATTACTCAAACTTGGATCTATGTGTCAGGCACCGATTTGTGTCCAATAAAAGTATATTCAAGTTTGTCCACATATTTGGATAGTCCTAATAAGATCATATCTCTATATCTATGTCTGAAAATATATTGAACTTCAAATATCATACATAAATACTTAAAAAAAGTGAAGAGCCAAAACAACATGGTTCTCTAATATTGTACCTGGAACAAGGATTCAAGCTTGGTTTTAACAATGGAATACTCATGCTTCACTTGTTGCAGACATTTAAGACACCTAATATAAGAAACAATAACAAATTTCCAACTTTCTCACAACAATTGACAGTAAATTTTAATAAAAACGTAATAATTAACCCATAGAAATAAACTCACCCTTCAACATTCTGTTCTTCACAGTAGTTTCGGAAGGCAATGCAGACTTTCTGAACTCTATGAGCACCAATGCTGTTAATTTTGAGAACATTTTAACCATGTTAAAAAAAAAATGAAGATATGAAGAACAATTTGTAATAAGCTATGCAATTATTATGATTCTTTCGTGTAGGACATAACTCGGATTCAGATGTAATTGTCATGTATAAGTATGCACAATTTTTTATTTTTATTTTTATTTTTTTAAGATTTCAATGTATTAAGAGAGATCATATCCCAAGACCCATATCCAAATTTTAGGTGTTAGTGTCGAACATAGGTTTGCTCAATTTTTTCTACGATGTCAATGTATTTGGAGGGTCTTAGAAGATAATATCCCAGTATCCATGTCCATATTTCAGATGTGAGTGTCAGACATAGGCGTGCTCAATTTTTTTAAGATTTCAATATATTTAGAGAGTCCTTAGATGATCATATCACAATCCCTATGTTCAGATATGTATCGGACATGAACGTCTAACATGGATTCTTAAAAAAAATAAAATAAAAGAGTTGAAGCAACATAGAGTACAACACCTATCTTACAATAAAGGTGAAAATTGATGACCATAAAAAAAAAAAAAAATTTAAGAAGTACAGATTTTTATATTATTTGAACTTGCATGTGGACGTTTGATACGGATGTTTCCGATACAGTTGTTGTTCAAAATTTTTAAAATTTTTTTATATATTTAAAAGGTTTTTGGAGGTTATGTTCCCTCACCATATTTTAAAATGTGTCCAACGCAATAACTGAACATAATACATCAAGATAAATAAAAAGTGAAAATATCATAGAGAAAAACAAGGGAAAAATACCTGGAGCTGCTACCTTTCAACTGATGAACATGAGCATCCACCCTTTTGAAATCTATGCTCTGCTGCTCTCTATATTAAACATCAGAAAGTAATTAACTCAATCACCTTCAAGACATGGGGAAAGGTCAAGAACTCAAGATCAGTTAATCATGGAAGAAAATAGATATAAAAAAATCGGTTCCTAAGTTACTCAAATCCGGATATGTTTAACTTTTTTAAGTTTTTTTTATATATTTAAAAAGTTTTTAAAAGATTAAATCTTGTGTTTATGTTTAAACATGCGTTCGGATATAAATTTCATATACTTAAAAGAAAAATGAATAGATTCATGATCCTGGATAGTTCAGTTTAAAGCAAAAGGAAAATTGTTTAAAATAATTGTTAAAGTTCTTACAGAGCTTTAGTCAGTTCATTAAGAAGTCTTTCAGAATCTTCAAAGAAAAGTGAAACAACTTCCACAACAAAATCTGGGTTATTCTCATCTTGAAGTTGCTGAAGTTGGGAAAATTGTTCATCCAGAAAACCCTAATTCATCAAATCAAAGAACTCATCTTCAATGGAGTAATGAAGAGATAACATTACAAAAAAAAAAAAAAAAAAGAACCCAAATGTTCTTGAATGTCAAAACCTGCTAATATTATTAAAGAAAAAAAACACTAACCTCATGATAAAGTGAAGTTCTATAGTCAACCAACTGCCTTTGCAACTGAACCAAATCCATTGCAGCTTTGCTTTTTAAGTTAAATATATATTTTGCAGATCTCACAGAAACTGTATCATGTTCTTGCCTTAAAAAATGACCGGCAATCTATGGCTGAAATGGATATTATAGCGTTAGGAGCCAAAGAATCTTGCCCCATGGAAGTGGACTATACATACATATATATACATGTAAAGTCACACCTTCCCTGTTTCTCTCTCTTTTGCTGTTTTTGCTGCTATTTGCCCTCTGTTTAACCTTACATTACTCGAAATTTTAATATAAAATACACATATATATATATATATATTTAATTTTTAAAAATTTTTTATATATATTTAAAATATAAATATTAAATATAAATATTTTTTTAAAAAAAACAAAAAATAGAGCAACATGAAACTTGATGACATCTGCAGTTCACCTTTCCCATCCTTTTCTTGCAGTTAATTATTGCTTAATTAAATCATTTTTTGTTGATTGTTTTGTTTTTCTCATGGAAAGCGCTGCCAAGTGCCACCCAGCTTAAAGGATACGGTATTATATATAGCTGTCAATATCGTATCTATGAATATATTTATTTTTATTTAATATTAATATGTATATTAATATTAATATTAATATATTTTGATATATTATTTTAGATTTAATAAATTTTAAATAATTTTAATTTATATATATAAAAAAGTTTTAATATAAAATAAATAAAAATAAATAAATTTTATACATCAAATATTCATCAATTGTTTATATTATTATAAAAAAATTTATTAAATATAAAAAAATTAATATCAATTTAAATACTAAGGTTGAAATTTTTAATAATTATCAAATTTACGAATAATTATGTCTATTATACATCAAATTTAAGATCAATATCAATTTAATTTTTTATAAACTTATATTATGTATTAATTGATGTAACTATTTTCGATTAATATGACTGAAATAAATAAGTGTCCAACAGTATAGCTAATATAAAAAAAAATTAAAATCAAAATAAACTTAACTATTAATAATATCATTATATATTAAAATTAATATATATAAACTAATACGATTCGATACGAAACTAATATCCTTAGTATTATAGTCCCAACACCTCACTCAGTTCTAGATAGAAGCTGTTTCACTGTTAGCAGTAAAATCCAATGTTTTAAAGGTCGGAAAAGTTTAACAGGCGTTCGCTGTTAGAATAAATATGTATATAATTTATAAAAATAATTAATTTAACGTAAAAAAAATTTTAAATAATATTTATAAGTATTTATTAATTGAATTTTTAAAGGTTATAGCAATAGAAACAAATATTTTCACACAATTTCTAATTAGTTCATTGTTGGAATCAAATGGACTGAATTAAATACTATAGTTCATGTTTTAAGTACACCCGTCCCTCATGCTATCTGTTCGACTTGATAAATCCGACTTATATAAATTAAATCTTATATTAGATTTTTGTAAATTAGAGTTATCTTTGTCTCGGATAAGCAATGCTAGCTCGTATAAGTTTAATTTTAGATAAAAATTTTATAAATTTGAATAAAATCAGTTTAAATTATTATTTAATAATAAAAAATAATTTTTAATCTAAATTTAAAATTTTAATAATATAATAAATAATCAAAATAAATTTTTAAATTAGTCTGATTTAGATTAAAATTAAAAAAAAATGCAAAAATCTATCAGATTAAAATCAAATATAATTTTAAGAAACAAAAAATGAAATTTAGTGCCACCAAACACTAGTCATTGTTAATGGGAGCATGCTTATTTGCTGACACAAACATGACTTTGTCTGTCAAGGTAATTATTATGACAAATTGAAAAAATACTGCACATAAAATATAACCCTTTTTTTGACAATTTTGCAATAACTAATGACATTGGAGAGGAAAAGAATAGTTTTTCAAAGCCAATTTTGCAAAGAAAAGTCCTAATTTTGCAAGAAAATGAAAGTGATGTGAAAACCTTGTTACATGTTTTGGCCATGAGAGATACTTTGATTTTGGGTAAAATTTTGTCTTTTCTTTTAGAAAAAACAAAAAAAAAACAAAAGGATAATACATTTTTTCTTTTATAAAAAAAAAGTATTTTGAAGATGGAAGAAAAAATTTAAAGTTTTTTTTTTTTTTGAAGATTTTAATTTCAGATTTGTTGGGGTGTTGTTGCAAATTGGATTAGATCAATCGATTTATTATATCAAATCATTCGTTAATTAAATCGGTAAAAAATTGATTTAATATATATATTTTTCTTCAATTCTTTTTTTTTTTAAATTGATGACAATTCAAACCTATAGCTTTTTAGCTTTAAATTAAAGATAATACCATTTAATGTTTATTTAATAATAAAATTTTATTTAAATAAATTAATCGATTTAACTAACTTAATTAAAAATTAAAAGTTTAATCAATTTAATTTTTAATCTTTTTTTAATTTTTACTTATTAAATATATACGAATCAACTAAAATAAATTTTGAGTTTAATAACTCAATTATTTATTCTTAAACAAAAGTGTAAATTTATCATACTATCTTAGTATCTTTTAAAAAATAATAATAAAGTGGGTAAATTGTTATTACATAAGCATATCCATTTCTATCTTTACCTACTCCCCCATTGTTTAAGATTTTTTTCCCACTTATCCCTTGACATTTTATCCTTATATATGTTGTCAATCTTTTTCAAGAATCTTATCATATGTTATTGCCCTCAATTCCACAGTTGTTGTATGTGATGTTGTTGTTGTCTTATTGGTTAATAAGTTTCATAGATTATCAATTAATGCTTTTAAAATCTTTAATTTTTTTTTGGCTTTTACTTTATCAAGGTTATCTTCCATGGAATGTCTTTAATTAGCTTCTTTTAACTATTGCATGTAAAATGAGTATTAGATCGATTTGATTTTAAAATTTTATAAATTAAATAAATTTAAAAATTTAATGAAATTACATTGATTAATTGAAAAAGCTAAAACCATCGATTTGTTTAATTGATTTTAATTATTTAAAAATAAATATAATATATAATATAAATGATATTATATTATATAATTTTAAATTATTATATCAACATATTTTATTTAGATTGTATATAATATAATTAAAAATTAAGTTAAAAGGGTTAATTAGTACGGTCTATTTGGTTATCAACTTTAAAAATCGACAAGCAATTAAACTAACCTAATAAATTGATTAATTTTAAAATTAAATTAGATAAATTTGATCAGTTCAATTAATTAGATTGGCCCAAACGATTAATGGTGAAGCTCAAATGGAATTATTTTGCTCTTTTCTAAATCGAATCTTGACATTTATAATCTTTTT
>JBBYHK010000008.1:1062600-1098100 GCA_038382065.1 Adansonia grandidieri
AGCAGGATGGCGAAATCTGAAAATCAAGGGGGCAAGAAATTTACTAAAATAGTCATTGGATTTTGTACTCCTTAGAGCTTTTTAACCGTGACGGTAACTTGCATGTTAAAAAGGATAATTTTTTTTTTACCTTAAATTAAAATGTGATTTAAAAAACTCAGATGAAATCTTATTTTATTTATTTATTTACTTTTTTTTTATCGAAATCATTAAATATCTAAATATTATATAAAATACTGATTAATTTAAATTTAAATCAAATTAAATTATAAAAATAATATAATTTTTATATAAAATATAATTAAATACCCAATGATTAAAACTCTAAACTTTTAATCAAGTTAGAACAACCTCTAACCAAAGTATGCTTAGTAGTTTTTTTTTTTTATTATTTTTTTTGAACTTTGGTTGTAACGGCAGAGATATTTCAGGGGAAGCTGCTCTGTTCAGACAGTACTCTGCCTCTGGTCTGGCCTGGGAGTTAACTTTACAGTCAGAGTTTCTCTTTGCTTTTGCTGAAATTCCGACATTTCTTGTCTTCAACTGGGTCCCACCATATCTAAGTTCACACCCTTTTTTTTTTTAATTTTTAATTTATTTTTAGATACTTCAATAAACTTATATTGTCATGTTTTTTTTTGGGGGGGGGATCTTATACTGATTTTTATTATTTATGATATATTTTTTATATTATATATCACTTTAAGTATATTAAAAATTTATTTTTAATTTTTATATCATTAATAACATCCCTTTTAAATAATAAAAATAATATATATAACAAAAATTTCTCCTATAAAAAAAATTCCTTTTAATATACAATTTATTTAAAGAATAAAAGTGAAATTCTTACAGCAATCGAACAAGAATATACCCATTTTATTGTAAAAACATACCAGATTTTAATTTAATCAATTGAAACTTAAATAATAATAATAATAATAATAATAATAATAATAATAATAATAATGATAATAATGATAATAATAATAAATTAAAAGAAAGCTGTTATCTCAAAGATTGATTCAATTTGTTGTGGTATATTTGCACATAATGTTAACAATTCTAAACGTATAATTTCAAAAATAAATGGAAAGATATTGTAATTTTCCTTTTTCACTTTTGCTTTCAATTATTTTCAATGAATATCTTAAAGTCATATATTTAATATATTATTTATAATAATAATATTATTATTATATTAAGTAAAATAGTTATAACTTTATTTATCATTTTTAATGCCTTGAATGAAGATATTATTGTATATAGTAATTTTAAAGAATGTCTTTAAAGCACTACTTAGCAATTATTTTTGGAAAAATTTTAATTAGAATGATATATATGTGTAATTAATATATTAATTTTTTTTATATTTAATAAAAGATATATTAAAAGTTTAATTCTTTTAAAAATAATTAAATAACTTTTAACCAATATTTATAGACATGATCTTGACCCTTTAGAAACCATGCAAGCAAAGCATGGGTGGCAACCTTTGGGCACCACTTGAACTCAAATTTTTTAATGCATTTTTTACATTACATTAAGAATATTCTCTCATATCATATGGCCAGTTAGGTTACATTACATATATAAGGAATGAATAATCTTTGTTTATATTCATTTATTTATTTTAAAATTTTTATTTATGTTTGATTTATATTTATTAAAAATTTTAAAATTACAATTAAGTTCAATCCGTTCAAAAGTGAACGTATGTATGTCTTCTCTTTTGCTTCAACATGTACATAAATGGAAGGAGAAGAAAGGAATTTGTAAGGTAAGATTGATGGGCTAAGGTGGAAGTGTTAGCAACCTTCATTGTTGAATTACAAAGGTATGAAGAAGAAAAGGAAATCAAATCATATTGGGTATTGATAGGTTCGGTGATTTTTAACACGATACTATTATAAATATAAAAATGATATAAAAAAATTAAAATAAGATTAAAATAATATAAAATAATAAAATAAATAAAATAAATATGACATAAATATATGAATATATTAAAATTTATAAAATATAAAATATTAATATATCAAAATTTATATAAATATATAAAATTTAAAATAAAATTATAATAATAAAAAATATTTAAATATTAATGTTGACCCTCTACGATGATCTATTCCTATCATGCTTGCACGCCTGAGATATTTGGTGGTTATCCTGTCATTTTAGTTAAATTTAATGTGGTTGGTAGTTTATTATTCATACTTCATCCCATTAAAATATTAATATATTTTTTAAAAAAATAGACTTTTACATTTGACGGATCAAATCAAATCAAATCTTAAGTTAAAATTTTAAAAAGTTAATCAAATTTAATTTATTTATAAATTTAATTTTGATAAATGTAAATATAATTAATTTATCTTTCAACTTGCATTCAAATATATAAATAATATATATTTATTTCTCTTACTCAAAAATAAAAATTCGCATGTTTTTAATGCATTATTATAAAATATTTTGAATATTTCTCTAAAATATCAAAATTTGATATATTAAATTTTTCTTAAATTATATAAAGATAATATATTAAAAGTAAAATTATTTTGAAACGATAAATAAATATCAGAGGCGTTGATTAAAAAATCTTTATTCATGAAATTTTTTTTTACATTTAATATATTATTTTTATAAAAATTAAAAAAATAATATATTAATTATAATTTTTTTCATATATTTTATATATAAAATTATCAAATTTTATTATAACCAAATACAAGACCAGACGCAATTCTAAACTTTGGTGGCCCAATTTTCACCCACCGTTTTAAGAGATAATAATATTAAAAAAAATAACAGAAAAATAAATTACATATTTTAAAAAATATATATTATTATTAATATTGTTTTATTTTAGGGGGTTTGAGCAACAACAAAGCAATCCAATCCGTAGAAAAAAAACGTTAAAAAAGAACCTAAGCCATCGGATGATTCTTATTTGGAAAGTAGTTATTTCCTAATCCAACACAGATCCTAAAAAGAAAATGAAAGGGAAAGGCAACAATAAAAAATAAATTATTAAAAAAAAAAGAGGAGATTTTTTCAGTTCACTTTCGTTGCTCATTTTCCTTAAAAATAAAAAAATAATTTCTTTTTTTTTTTTCCAATCAGAAAACGATTTGGAGACGACGGTTCGGGGTTTTTTTTTTTTTTTTTGGTAATTTTATCCGACTGAAATCTGAGGTCGAGTGCGTGATTAAGGTGGAAGAGGGGGTGAAGGAGAGGTTGATTTTAAAGGTGTTCTTTTTTTTAAAAAAAAAAGGAATTTGGGTTTTCAGATTTTGGGGTTGGATTAATTTTTGGTTTATAGCTGTTTTTATTATGGGACTAGGGAGTAATGGTGGGGATAATGTGGTGGTGGACGACGGTGATGGCGGCGATGATGTTGATTGCGAAAATGGAGGGAAATCTTTCGGTTTAGTTTCATGCTCGATTTGCCTTGAAACCGTTACTGATAATGGGGATCGATCGTGGGCTAAGCTTCAATGCGGTCATCAATTTCATTTGGGTAAGTCAAAATTGCGAATATTTGGAGCTGATTTTGTCAAGGGATTTTCTTTTTCTAAAAACAATTGGGATTGAAAGATCTGGTTCTGGGCTCAAGTTTGCTCATTTGATTTCTTGGGTGTGTTTAGTTTTGGCTTAATTGATGATGTAAATGAGTAAATCCTTAAGATTGAACCTTTTTTTTAAAAAAAAAAAAAAAATTATTTCTTATGCTACTTAATAGCTGAGAATGAAAATTCAGCTTCATAAAGAATCATAATTAGTTTAATCAGGATCAATCTAATGGAGCTTTGATGTTTCAATAAGTTGCTCTTTTTTTGGTCAATTGCCATGGCTGATTATATGATTGGAGAAAGTTTTCAATTGCAATTAGTTTTGGGAGAATATTAACTCTGATACTTGGACTCGAGCATGACGTGAATGTCGGATACGGATATGTTCAAATTGTTTTTCGAAGTTTTTCGTGTATTTTGAGGGTTCCTGGAGTGTCATATACACATGTCAATGTCCGGAAATGGGTCGGACATGGATACTTAAAGCAAAATTGAAGAGTTGGAGCAATATAGAGTATTAGTAATTGGCGATCAGATTAGAAGACAAATTTTCTATTTGATTCTTGATTTGCCTGTATTAGTTATATCGATATATTTTGATGAGCTGAAGCTTGGTAGATGGCTACTGGTATGGACATTAGTTGAATTTGGAGGATTTGAGAGTAGGTTGTATGTTATATTTGTTGGTATGGTCGGTGGACGACCAGATGGTGTTAGGAAATGATTTTTTAAAATCTGTTTTGAAAGTTCTAATAGATTATTATATGTTTCGAAATTATTGTCTTCAGATTGCATCGGTTCAGCATTCAATATAAAGGGCGCGATGCAATGTCCGAATTGTAGGAAAATTGAAAAAGGTCAATGGCTTTATGCCAATGGTTGCCGTTCATATCCGGAGTTTAATGTGGATGATTGGACGCACGATGAGGACCTCTATGACCTAAATTACTCTGAAATGGTATTGGACCGACATTTTTATGCAGTTTCAACATTCATGGCTTACCAAAATGGTTTATATTGCCTTATTTGTATTTATATTTCTTTTTTTTCTTTTTTCCATCCTGGATATGTTTAACCTTCTCATTGGTCGCCTCTTGCTCTCCACTCCATGTCATTTAATTGGTTATTTAGTGAGTGAAATTTGATTTTTGAAGCTCTTAGTTAACGAACCAATTTTCTTTTATTAAAGCTTAGTTAATCTTCATTATGCGGGTCTCTTAAAGTTCAATAATTTCTGCTGAAATGGAAATTTGACCGATTATGGTTTGAAATGCACTGCTATCTATTTGCCCTTTGCAAACCTATTACCATCATGTCTCCATGTTAGTGTTTGCTTTTTGCCATCTTTGGCTCTATCCATGCATTCACATTAGACTTACAGATGATTCAAATTGAAATCTATTTGCCACTACTTATTTTCAATTTTTTTTTTTTTTTAGTCATTTGGAGTTCATTGGTGTCCATTTGGAAGCTTAGCACGACTTCCTTCATCATTCGAGTAAGCATGAGCTCGCCCTTTAGAGGTTAAATCTGAGTAGCTTCCGGCTTCAATTTTCTATGCTGAAATGTGGTGATAGTTGTCTCTTCTTCAACATCAAGTATTTGCCATCTTATATCCTTGCATATAATTTTTTTAATATGAATCTTTGTGATAAATAATTGCAAGATAAAGAGAGATCGACTTTGGTGGAAAGTTGGTATCCTCTTAGTTAAAAACTGGCTTAGAATTGGAAAAGGTTCATCCTCTGACTATTATTTAAGTCGCAAAATGGCAAGCTAGTAGTGTATCTGCCTTTAACCTTTACATCAAAATTAATATAACACCAGCTTGAACGTAACATATGTAGTTTTGACAATTTAAAGCCTGCAACTTTTGTTGTGCTACCCAACTTTAAAAACGTATCTCTGTTGGCCTAGTTCTTCTTGCCTTGTTCAAGTTTCTATTATTTCTTTCCTTAACGTGTCTGTTTCTTTTTTTTTTTTGCCTTGTTCAAGTTTCTATTATTTCTTTCCTTAACGTCTCTTTTTTTTTCCCTTTTTTTTTTCAGGGTGGGAGAGTTTTCATCAACCTCATGTAAGATTTTTCCTTGTTTTAAAGTAATGTTTGTCTATTGTGGTTTTAACGTTGGAGTTTGTATGGCGTACTATGCTGATTATAAATATGCCGGACTGCAGATCACGAGTTAATGGGACAGCATGCCGTTTTTGCTGAAAATTCATCATCTGCTGCTCATCCATGTCCATACGTAGCTTACTTTGGGCCAACGATTCATCCTTCGTCCTCAACTTCCAGTGGAAGTGTTTCGGATAGTTCTAGCTTCAACAGTCCCTGGAATGGTCTGTCGGTGCCTAATGAGATACCTACTTCTTATGCTTTTCCTGCAGCAGATCTCCATTATCATAGTTGGGAGCATCATTCCCCTCTATTCTCCACATCTAGCAGCCGAATTAGTAGTTCTGATCAATCTTCAAATCCACTTGTCAGTCAAAGGTCCACCAGGAGCAGTTCCGATATGCTAAGATCGGGATCTTTTGTGCATCCGTTTGTTGTTGGCCACAGGTATGCCTCGACATGATCAACGTTTGTGATGCGATTTTCACTGTTCTTTTTTTATGGAAAAATACAATATCTGTAGAATATTTCATCATTTTGTTCAGCAACCATTTTCAAGAAAACAATCATTCGGGAGACAAAATATTATCATCATTCAGGAGCTGTTCTGTTCTTTCTCTGCTGAGTATTTTGATTCCTTTGCCGTATTTGCACAGCTCCAGCACGAGAGCAGGGAGTACAGTTGCTTCGTCATTGATCCCTCCTTACCCGGGTAGCAATGCTCGGGCCTATGATAGAGTTCAAGCTCTCCAGGCATACTATCAACAACAACATCCTAGCACTTCGCTGCCCATACGGACACCTATTATTTCTGGCTCCCGAAGGTCAAGCAGTCATAGAAGTCATGCTCAAGCTGGGCCGGTGGTCTCATCACCTGACCAAGTGGGTGGCTTCTATTTCATTCCGTCTGGGACATCAGGCCGTAACTTTCAAGAGGCAGAAAACCCTCTATCAACTGGGTTCCAGGCTTGGGAAAGAGATCATTTCCCTTCGTTGTCACTAAACCAGGTTGGCAGAGATTCAGGTTGGAGTGCATTCCATCAGCCTGCCGGTGCGTCGGATCCCATCATAAGATCCGGCAGCTTCCGCCAAAGGCACGGTGGATCCGAGAGGACGCAATCGCAAAATCGTTCATAGTTTTTTATCATCCGTTATACACCCTTTTTGGGTAGAATCAACTTACCCGTACTATGAATGAAACCAAGAAGTTTTATGTAACGCTTGTGAGACGACATATGATAGGCTCGAAACTGTTAAATCCTGGCGGGCTGAAAAACTATGAAGGTGGCCCTAAGTAATCTTTTACGGTACCCACATGGTGTTTGTGCTGCTGGCCTTGGCTTTTGAAGGATATAAAATGAAAATTTTCAATGACGGAATGTTGGATAGTTTGATTGAATGAATCGTACTGAACCCATGGTTCCGAATCGTACTGAACCCATGGTTCCGAATCGTAAGCCTATAAGTAAAAGATCTAAGCTTTAAGTATTCAAGCCACGCCATATTTGAACTTCTATATCCCTATTTGAGCTTCAACATTGATCTAATTGCTATCCAATTCATGGACGCTTTTTTAACTCACTCAGAAAAACCCTTTCAAGTCATTCTTCTCGTTATCATTTCATTTACCCAACGATTTCTCTTCAAAATACGTAGCATAAACCAGCTAAATATCAAGAGTTTCCCGTTATGAAAGACGATAAGAACAAGAGAAAAATAAACTAGGGTAGATTAATTCAAGGATCCAGTTATGTAAAGTCCAAGCCTTAAATGTTGATTCAATGATGAAGTAGTTGATGTTTCATCCAGGTCAGGTTTAAATTACTATTGCATGATATGGTCAAACTCTAAATATAAACGGTAGCTTCTTATGCTAAGAAAAAGATTACAATATGCTCAAGAGATAATCCTGTGATGCTCTGAGTTCAATCCAACTTCAATCAGTTTTCACCTGTCAAAACCACACAGCAGTTAATAAGAACCCAGCAAAGGAGATGAGGAAGAAGATATCGATGATGCCATAACAGGAATCAATTAGATGGTAGAAGCTGAGATGAAATAACCTACCGGTGGTGAATGAGAACGAGACAAACTGTGACTCCGGCTCCTGCTAAGGCTCCATTTTGGTGGGCTTCGGCTCACATGTTTACCACGAGGCTGCATATCAAGTAATAGCAAAATATCAAGGTTCTCAGAACAATAAGTCCTACCTCCCTCAAAAATCAAAATAAGTGAACCTGAATTAGATTCGACTCACAGATGCAGTTGGTGATCGGGATTTGGAGCTAGATCTGCAAAAAGGAGTTCCAGAGACAATTAAGTAAATATCCAAAACAATCGTCTACTTTTGTCCCAAGGCCTCAACAACATCAATTCCGCCTCGGGGTAAGCATAATTGTTAAAATGGAAAATACCATCCATCTTAAGCAGCAACCGGCAAATGGAGAATTAATGTACTACTCATGATATCACCATTTGGTAATGATCTTTTCTACAGAAGGTCAAGACAGCTTCATTAAAAAAGAGACAAAAAACTAGTAGAGCACTTAAATGACGTAAATACGTAAAACAATGAAAGAACATCCTCCAATCCTCTATCATCAAACTCAAAAGAGATCCCCGAGCACAAAATAGACGATGTTGGAGTAATCCCAATTATGTATGGATCCTATTCCATGATTGTGGGGAGCGGAGTAGCAAAATTAAAAGCACTTAATTCAAAGTGGTCCAGCCTTTAAATTGCAACCCATCCATTATCACAACGTATCAGAATTGTTGAGACCTTTAAATGTTTCCAGAGGTGCTTGACAACAATATAATTACCTCAAGAACAAAATGAGTTGCAGGCATTTGAGCACCACATCCCATCAAGTTCCTAACATCCAATCCCCAGATTGCCGCAAAGAGCCAGATCTAGCAAGGAAACAAGGCAACCCTTATGATAAAAGGTATGAAAGCTCACAAACCAAGTAAGCCTTTTTTCTGTCACCCCATCCGGTTTGGAATATTTTTTTTTTTACTTAAATCTAATAAAAGCGTTTTAAGTACTTTTATCGCACATTCAATATGACAAAGATAGATTGAAAAACCTCCAAATTTATCGCAGTCTAAAACAGCAAGGCAAAACTTGATAGTGAGAAAGATGGTGAATAAAATATAACACCCCTTAATCTAATTATTCAACTAAACTTTGAGTTAATTTTGAATTCTATGAGAAGAACCAATGAAAAAGTGAAGATGAGAAAATATAAACAAATGGGCTAGTCTGGAACCACGAACCAAATATAGGCAAACCAAGCAATTGGTAAAAAGAGGAAACTGAAGCATCCCCTATGAAACATGCTCTAAGACTGTCTAAGCCTTTCAAAAGTAGTAGCATGAAATCTGACAAACAATTGGCTACTTTTAAGGAAGCTCAGATTCATGGAACAGTAAAAGCATTTTGATGTCTACATAATATCTAAGCTTCACAAGCCTTTCTCTGCCAAGCCAAAAGCTGACATCCGATCAAACTACAAGCAAATTGTAAAAAGTTAATACCACGGACAAACAGCAACAAAAATGTACCTCAAGATTATTTGAGAAAGAGGTTCAGCGTCAATGACTTAACTCCAATCGGATTAAAAAGGCCAAAAGAAAATGAAGTGAACAGCTAAATAGCATTAAATTCAGTGCGAAGTAATTTTAGTTTTTAGTGGAAGATATAGACTTAGATATTGAGTTTCTCAGACTTAACTACTGGGCACAAACTAAAGTTTTCGAAACAAGAATGCCATTAAGCCTACGTAGATTACAGAATAAGTCACTTGGGAGTTCATCTAAAAACCAGTTGAAAAGAAAAGCATCGACAACATAAAAAGGAGGAAATAATAAAATAAACTTAGGCGATACCTTGAATCGGAGTGTGCTGGTGACACTGAACGGGAACGCGGTGAAGCAGACCTAGATACAGATGGAGACCGACTTGAATATCTGGCCCTAGGAGACTTGCTGTAGGATAGGTCAAATAAGATGAATACGGAGTCAAACATAAATATCCAAACCTTTATTTTCACCAAACAATGAAGACTAACCTCCTGCTTCTGCTCCTATAACTGTAACTGCGACTAGGGCTTCGACTATATGGGCTACGAATTGGACTTCTAGAGTAGCTCCGCCTAGAATCATATCTCGGATCATACTCCTTCACCTGCATAAAACAATTAGATACATGACCAAGGTGTTGCACAAGCACGGATCAAGAATTAAATATGCACCATAACATACCCGTATGTAAGCCCGGCTAAATGCATTTCGAAACTCAGAGTCATCAAGCTTCCTTATCTGCAGAATCCAAATAGAACTCAATAAAGAAGTATATCCATTTGTTGTTAAGGAGTTTACAACACTACCCAAGCCCCAGCTCCACATAAACAAAAATAAAATTAAAAAATCACAAGGTTAAAGCACAGCAGCTTACGGCATATTTCATATCATCATAATTTGTATAATCTACAATCCCAGTCATCCCTACAAAGAAATTGCAATAGCATTAATGTGACAGTCACATATAATTTCTTTTGAGATAACTGTCAACTAAATCTAAATGTAATCCACAAGGCAATCACGTGCAGGTGCACACTTGCTATGCATTATGTTGACATGAATATATAGAAACTAATTTCTTAACCCACAGAAGGGGCTGCTGTCACGATGACTAAATTTTTAGCCCCAGCATTTTCAATACGAGCAATAATCAGGAAGTGTCTACAGGAATCTAATCTATTTCAACTAATAGTTATGGAATGAGGTTTGATGCATTAAATAACATGAAATCAATTCTTCTTACCTCCACGATCACGAAACACTTGAGAGAAACAAACATCCCCAGCCTTGCGCATGTGATCCTGGTAATAAAGCAAAAACCATTTAACAAGCACAAACCAGATCAAATAACCAACATACTTTTATGCGTTTTGATAACATTTATAAATAGACTATGCTACTCCTTCATATGGACTATACTTGGAAGAATTCTACAAATTTATTTTCGTTCATCATACTATATTTTATGCATTTAGTATATAATTTGATTATCTGAAAGGAATTAAGACAAGGAAAGGCAACAATCAAGGAAAAATTATAAGCAAAAAAAAGGAATTAAAGAAGTAACAACTAAAGGAGAAACAATAGCCACTCACCTTTAGGTCTTGCCATGAGGCAGAAGATGGTAAACCGGTCACCAGAACTGCATATAAAAGTAATAAGGTTAACTTGAAACAGCAAGTAGTTTGCAAAACTACAAAGGTAAGATAGTGTCAAAGGCTACACATACCACGATAGTCAGAGCGCCTAGACGGTCCACGGCTACTGCTACCACTGTTACTGCTATAGCGATCCACAGATGATGAAGGCCTTCGCCCACCATGAGCAAGTTCAACCTAAAAAACCAAACAGCATATACGTGGTAAGATAGGCAAAAATTTTAAAACTGAAAACAGACTACAACCCAAAAAAACAAACAAGGCCAAGATTAACTACTAACCCGTAGATAATACCCGTCAAAGTCGTACCCATCTCGACCGCGAATTGCATCTCCAGCATCACGAGGATCCTCAAACTACAATTGTCCAATTGTTAGAATAAGGAAACCCAGAAAGTGATTTCCTCCTTCCTTTGCCTCGTAACAATAAAATACGAAAACTTACCTCGACAAAAGCATAACCAGGAGGCCTTGGTGGGATCTTCAAGTCAATATCAACAATGGGCCCATACTGCAATATAGAAACACAAAGCAATAAGAAAGCAACAAAAGCAAAATAATATATATTTTTTTTTAAGTATGCATCGAACAGTGATTTGGAACCCCCAAAATTGCCGCTTTGAGCTAAAATTACTTAAATATAAAGAAACCCTTTATTCTTTTTCACCCTAACAAGTAATAATCATGCCATATCTCCACTATCCACAAATAAATCTATAAAAACAATTGAAGACAAATTTATAGTACAGTACTTTTTCCATATATTTACTAAGTAATGACCAAAAAAAAAAAAAAAATCAAAAACAAAACCTTGTAAAATAAATCTTCGACTTCTCTCAAACGAATGTCACCAGGCAGATTGCCTACATAGAGCGTGCGGCTTGAACGGCTCATTTCCCCTGAAAACCCAAAAAAAAAAAAAAACCCTCAACTTAAAATAATATATATGGAAAAAAAAAAAAAACCAAAGTTTTTATTTTCAGCTAATGC
Organism: Adansonia grandidieri; assembly: GCA_038382065.1. NCBI lineage: Eukaryota > Viridiplantae > Streptophyta > Magnoliopsida > Malvales > Malvaceae > Adansonia > Adansonia grandidieri. Next base: position 1,074,518 of record JBBYHK010000008.1, read on the forward strand.
TATTTGTAAAAATAAGTTGTCTAATCTAAAAAGATAATCAAGCATCTTTCAATCACCATTAAACTAATTATACACACACACATAAAAAAAGTCACCTTGTAACGGAGAATAGAGAGAGAATGGTGAAGTTAAAAGGCAATTGTGGTTCTCGAAGGAGATTAGATTTATAAGATTATTCTCGAAGGTTTGGCACGGTTTGGGTGGAGTTTGAAAGCATTTATATAGGGAAGAGAGACAGAGAGCAAGGAATTCCAGATTTCTTCGTATGTTGACACGTGTTTCTTTTTATCTTTACGGTTTTACCCCCCTTTTTCCGAAATTACCCAATGGACTTGGTATAACTGGCTCCAGTTACTAGTGACCTATCCGGGCAATGTCTCTATATTCTATTATTATTATTATTTAGCAGAAAATTTTGAATTATATGATATTTTAATAAGAAATTTTTTTTGGTTCAATTGTCAGTTAGGCGGAGTTTTAAGCTTCTCCCTAATTTTTAATTTCAGATGAATCATTTATTTTCCACTTTAAATAAAACCAAAAAATAAAAAGAAAAGCCCTTTGGGTTAATAGATCACGTAATAGGTTAAGTAGATTGATGTGAATTTAATTGAATTTTACATATTTTTATAATTATTTTTATGTAATTTATAGTTTTTAATTAGATTTTATATTTTTTGTTTATTCATAAAAATTATGTATTCTAAATTTTTTGAATAAATTTAAAATATTTAATTATTTATTTGATAAAAAATTATAATAGTTAAATATATATTACAAAAAGATAATATTTTTAATTTATATAGTCATGATTGCCACGTAAAAATATCAATTCTAATTCGAACTCAAAAACTTGATCAGATCATCCAAATTCAAATCTAGTTTGATATTATTGGGCAAGAAAAAAAATCAAAAATTTAAATTCAAAATGATTTAAATGTGAAATAATTTAAAATTAAAACCTAACTCAAAATAATCCAAAATAAAAATAATTCAAACCTAAAAATATTTTAAAAACTAGTTTGTTACCCGTGCGATGCACGGATCAATTTTATTTATTTAAATTTAACATATATTTGATAAGAATGAGTTGGAATATTTTTGTTTGCTTTAAATTAGGATAGAATAATGTTGTATATATATTAAAACATTTCGATAAATTTAATATTTAAATATTAAAAATTTTGAAAATTAAATAATTGATTTAATAAAATTATTACGTATTATTTAATTTTATATGACATAAATATAAATTGTGCATAGGATATTCTAAGTACATATTTATTAAAATATTTATGACTTATGCGATGAATGGATAAGTTTTATTTGTTTATATGGAATCTTCATACAACTATGAAATAATTTTATATAATTATTTGCCTATTTGATAAATATTTATAAAATACAAAAAAAATTAAATAATAATATTTTTGTTAATTAAAGCAAATTGACAAAAATTCATAACATATTTAAAAAATATATAAAAATATTAAAATGATAGAATCATATTACTGAGTACATTAATATAATATTAAAATAAAAAGTTAAAGTTTTTATGATTTTCACATCAATTTTCTTTAATTTGTAATGCCTTCATTTTCTAAAATTATTTTCGTAACTTGCATATTTATATAAATTTAAGGCAAGTTTGATTTTTGAAAATAAATAATAATTTTAAATATTTAATAATGAATGTCATAATTTATTCTCTTGTGCAAATTCTTTTTGTAGAAGTTTCAAAAATGTTTTCGTCCTTCAAAATTTACATGGCTAACAAACTTTGATGCTTTTTAGAATCTTTGGGCTAAATATTTGGTGTAGAATGATGTTATTGTAAGTACTAAAAATTAAATTATTTTAAATTTTGAGTAATTAAAGGTATTAAATTATAAATACTGATTTTCAAAAAAAATTAAAGCAAATATTTGATAAAATAAGGTAAAGCACCTTCTTTTTGTATTTTTTTCAAGTAAATATTGACATTTCTCTTTATTTGTAACTTGTTATTAAATATGCTTTATTTGTAACCTGTTATTAAATATGCGAAATCATAAATTTAAAAGTTAAGCTAACCTTATATATTTCATTGCGTAAAACAAAAAAATAAATATATAATTAAAGGCGCAATGTAAAATATCTAATTAAAACGCAACAATATAACACACTTACTAAAAAAATTAGGCAAATAAAATCGCAATTGCTTCTCTCTTTGTGATATGAACAATATATGTTGGAAGAAATTTGTTTTCGTTTGCGATAGCTAAATCTCCATAGTTTTTTTATTGTTAGTTGATTCATTTTTTAAATTCATGCATTTATATTACATAATTTAAAAAATGTATAACCTTATCTTTAATTTTAAATGATAAAAATTTGATTAGTTAATCTTATTTAGATAAATTTTATTTAAATAGTTTTGATAAATTATTTATTTATTTAAATTTTGATAAAGTTAAATTTTGATAAGTTAAATTTAGTTAGATAAATTTTATTTAAATAATTATTTTGATAAAGTTAATTAGTTAATTTTTAATTTTTTGGTGATTATATATTTTTTATCCTTTTGCTAATTCATTTATTATATTCAAACACCCGATAAGCATGACAATTGCAACTCATCTTGATAGGCTGGAGGGCGAGGATTACGATTTGTCTAACTTTATCAAAAAAGTTTTAATCATATATATGAGTAATTTGGATAAATATTATTTAAATAAATTTGATAAATTATTTATTTATTTAAATTTTGATAAAGTTTATTGGTTAAATTAATTTGAATAAAAATTTTTAAATAATTATTTTGATAAAGTTGATTAGTTAATCTTATTTTTATGAATTTTATTTAAATAATTTTGATAAATCATTTATTTATTTATTTAAATTTTGATAAAATTGATTGGCTAAATTTATTTGAATAAATTTTATTTAAATAATTATTTTTATAAAGTTGATTGATTAATTTTATTTGGATAAATTTTATTTAAATAATTTTGATAATTTATTTATTTATTTATTTAAATATTGATAAAATTGATAAGTTAAATTTATTTGGATGAATTTTATTTAAATAATTATTTATTATCTACATGAATAATAATATATTTGAAATTCTCCTAATTTTATTATTTAATTTTCATATTACAAATAATTTTTTATTTAATTTAAGTATGATATAAATGGAGCTTTCACGTGATATTTTTATTAGTAGAACTTACATAATCAATATATATTATTTTATTAATATATATATATATATATATGATATCATTTTAAAATCTAAATTAATCCAACCCTGTCCTATTTTTAAAACATAATTCTCTTTATATTTTCTTAATTTAATTAAGGAACTACAGAAAAATAATAAAATAAAAAAATTTGAAGTAATTAATTTAGCAAAATTCCCACGTGGCGGAAAACTAGTCAATGTTTTCTTACGCGGTAGATCTCCCACCGCCCACAGTTTTCGTTCTCTTTCCTCGCCAATTTTGGTTTGTCTTTTCTTTCCTATACCTATAAAATGAAATAAACAGAGGGTTTTTAATTATTTCTCTCTTTAATTTTCTGTGTCTGTCGAAGAGGCTTATTTTTCTCCCCACAAAAATTCAATGGCGGAATCTAAGAGCAAGTTTGAATCCGTAAGGGAATGGGTTGTTGATCACAAGCTTAGAACTGTTGGTAATTATTTCCTTTTTCAATTTTCACTTTCTTTAGGAGAAAAAACATCATGAGTTTCTTTTGTTACGATCTTAATCTTTTCGTTCCTTTTTTTTTTTTTTAATTTGATTTGTTTCGAACAAAAGGTTGTTTGTGGCTTAGCGGTATTGCGGGTTCGATTGCTTACAACTGGTCTCAGCCTAACATGAAAACCAGCGTTAAGATCATTCACGCTAGGTAAATCTTTTATCTTTTTTTTTTTCATGTAATTTTAATTTTAATTTTTTTGGGTTATTGAAATTTTGATTCATTTATATATCTTTCGTTTGGCTCATGCAAAAGGGTATCAGAAAGTAATGAAATTTTGTTCTCCGGAAGCTTGAAAGAAGGGAAATGTTATGTAAAATTGAAATTTTCTATTAGAAGTGTGCTTTTGTGCTGCGTGTTTGATTATTTTATAGGGCTTCAAAGCATCCCTGGGATCATAAATGGTTTGACGAATTAGTGTTTCTAGCTGCTGGTTTCTATTACATGAGGCAAACATGTCTACATTTTGATTCATTTATATGCCTTTGGTTGGATTCATGCAAAAGGGTATTAGAAAGTAATGAAATTTTGTTCTCTGGAAGCTTGAAATCAGGTTAATGTTATGAAAAAATTGAAATTTTCTATTGCAATTTTGCTTTTATCTTGCCTGCTTGATAATTTTTAGGGCTTCATAAGCATCCTTCTATTCCTCTTGATGTTGGGTCCTAAATGGTTTGATTACTAGTGTTTTTAGTTGTTGGTTTTGTTTATATGGGCAAATATATCCACCACCTATTGTAGGTGATGCAAATTATGCGATGTTTTGGCACTTAGTTGATTGTTGTTCCTTCCATAGCGGTTGCAAGATATGAATTTGGTATGAGACAAGTTCTAGCCCAAATGGTTCACCCAACGCGCATAAGAGGTGGATTCCGGCAGCGCTTGCATGAGAAGGGGCTACGAACGTGGTAGTCCTGTCTTTGTATGCACGCAAGATTGATACCTCTTTAAACCATGCTTTACTCTCCTTTTGCATCTTCATGTTGCTTATTAGGATAGCTTCTTTTGAGGGCACAGTTTTGTATATATTGCAAAAATTAATGTTTGCATAAATGGTTGAAAGGGGGGACAGGTGATTGTAGGGGCTCCAAAAATAGTTCTGTTTTTGCACATGTGCAAGATTGATACACCTTTAAACCATGCTTTACTCATTCTTTTGCATCTTCATGTTGCTTATTATGATAGCTTCTTTAGGGATGCATTTAATTTGTATGCATCACAAAAATATATGTTAGCATAATCTTTCTTTTTCAACCCAGACTCTCATTTTGTCTTTCTGAGGTTTCGATGCCTTTTGATGTCTACACCTTGCTTTACTTACTGTGCCTCATCGGTAACTCATTGCTCTCCACCTTTGATTCAGGTTGCACGCACAAGCCCTTACGTTGGCTGCATTAGCCGGTGCTGCTGTAGTTGAATACTATGATCATCGGAACAGGCCGAAAACTGATCCATATGCAAAGTTCCTTCCATACTCACGCAAGGACTAAGATGACTTTTTAATTAATTTTGCCCCCATTTTCATCACAGTTCTTTTCAACTGTCTTTCCTAATTTAAATGACATAATACTTGTGGGGCTTGTTAGTGGATGGAAATAAAGTTTGTACCCTGAGAATTTACAGAAAAACAAGAGTATTCTATTCATCACTATCATTTTTTTTAATATCAAGTGTATTAGATATTGATGGTGAAATTGGTTGATTGAATTTTTAGCCAAATGGTAAATGGAAGGGCCAGTTTCACTATTTAAGTCATAGGTTAAACTTTTTTCTTCTTTCATTACCAAGCATTAGTATACCTAAGAAAGTTTGGTTTTGACTTTTGAACCTCAAAAGTAAATATTAAATTAAATGAAAGTGATTGATTAAATTAATCTTTTGTAAATTATGTGCCACTGCCCCATCAAGGCATCAACAAATGAAGGAAAAGAAAAAAGGCTTTAAGTCGATAATTGACTTGGTAAATAATTTGACCTGTTTGGAGGTCCTCTCTGTTTCGATGGACCATGTCAATGAAATTATCATGATTCGTTGAGAATACTCAATTCGTTTAATTACTTGCAACTGTTCTACTCTGCCTTTCTCAGATTCTTTCAAGAAGAGATGTTTGTATTTCATTGTTTGAAGGATTTGAGCATATGGATTGAGTTCGTTTACGATTGAATTAAAAAAATTTTGATATCTCAGTCTCTTAAAAAACAGTGATTAATCATCAAACTCTGCAGTTAATGTATTAATGCAGCAATTAGAGTTGAGTTTGGGAGGAGTTAAAATGAAGACACGACTCGATTTTTTTTAACAAAAATTTAAATTTTAACGTATATTTAAATATAGTTACGAACATATAAAAATGCATATCTTTCAAGCATCCTTAAGCATATGGAAAAAAAATAAAAAAAAGGCAAAGCTTAGGAAAAATTTAAAGCAAGATAAAAGTAAAGTTAAAAGTTGAGTAAAACTTTTAGATTATTTCAAGATAATTATTAGTTTCAGACAATTAGGAAGAAATTAATGAAAAATCGAATTGGCAACCCTAATTTTTTTAATTATTTGTCTAAGCTAAGGTCACCCTAATTTTTGCCCATCAAAATCTTCTTAAACAATGAATTTGGGGAGCATGCTCTCCTTTTTTATGAGTCCGATGCCAATAAATTAGTATGATGATAATAATGACCATTTTAATTAAACTTGATTAATAATAATATAAGCTCTACAGTAATTAATAATAATACCAATAGGGAGGTTAATTATTGTCTCAAGGTTTTACAATATATAATAATATATTATATTGATATGATTATATAAATATAATACATATAAAATTAAAAAATATAATATAATATAACTAAAATTTTAAAATATATAAAATATGAATTATAAATATATAAAATTAAAAAAATATAATATAATACAAATATATTTTTAAAATTTATCAAATATAATTATAAATATATAAAAATTAAAATAAATATAAAAAAATTTTAAATATAATTTTAATATAATATCCATGAGTTTACCAAATATCAAAAGGACAAAGGCGGCTGTGGGGGGGGGGGTCTAGGGATGTCAGTTTCGTAATTTCCGCCAACTGTCCGACCATTTACGATCCAACTGGATAAAGCTAAGGGTATTTTCGATTTTGCAATTCATAAAATGATAACCTAGTCACATGACATACCCTACTCCTAAGATCTCCGAGTTTTTTTGGTCCCCACGTGTCACATCTGATCTTATCCCCAACTTACGTGCCCCTTGTCAGATCTATATCAACGGTCTAGATTTATCCTAACTTGTTCGACCTTTAACTCCACCCCCATTTCGTCGTTAAGTATCTTCGTGACCCTCCACTGGTTCCTGGCTATCGAGTGTTTTTTTAAACAAAGACGACGATCTACTGGTTAGTTTCCGATCATTATGGGGCTACTTGATCAGTTGTGGGACGACACTGTTGCGGGTCCTCCACCCGATAACGGCCTTGGCAAGCTCCGAAAGCATTCATCTTTCACTCTCCGGCCTAACTCCGCCAAGGGTACGGCTAGGCCACCCCCTCCCCCTCCCCAAACATTTTCTATTTTACGTCGACGGTGGCGGCGATACATTTTGCTACTTTATAGCCATATATAAAAAAAACTACAATAAGTAATAAAATATTTCACCATTGAAAGTGTTAAATTCAACTGCCGAACAGCTACCAATGAAGAAAAAAATTTGTTACGAAATGGAACTATATTGTTTTTGTCAGCCGTTTAGGATTATACTATTTAACATTTCGTCCTTTTTTTGTTTTTTTTTTTTATTTGGTTCGGCGATCTGATGATCAGAATCTGATGGCGGGATTGCGAGATCGTACGGTGATGAAACGTCGGAGGAAGGGACGAGAGAGACACGTACTATTATGATAGCAAAATCGCCGCGTTACCAGAGCGTATCGACTCCGGCTTCGCCGTCCGGCTCGACTCCTCCGGTATCTCCTTTTTCTGGTAATATATATTTTTCCCCTCTGATTGTCGAATTTGTCCCTGATTTATTTTTTAAATCCAAAATTGTTTTCCCTGGAAAGCTGGAGTGGGGAGGTGTCTAGAGGTGAACTATTGAAAGGGTAGTTCTTTCTAACATAATTTTGGTCCATAGATAAGCGGACTCTAGGAGGGTCGTTATGTCATTTCATAACTTTGTATGTTTCCTAAACGGATAAAGATAATGGAAGACTTATTCAGAAGGTCGACTTATTCACTCCTCCTTGCATGAATGAAGTAGATAATTTTAAATATAAAATATATATATAAAATAATTAAAATATAATATGTTTTAAAATTTATATAGTATAAATTATTAATATATCAAAATTAATATAAATATAAAATATATTAAATGTAATCATAAGAACATATACAATCATAATATAAATATATGAATTACGAGATCTAAGTAAGAGCTCATATTTTAAAAAATTTTATACAAATTTGGATTAATTTGATTCACATTATTAGTAATAAAAAATATTTTTATTTAAATTTAAATATAAAATATATACAAATATTAATATAAAATATATTTTTTAAATCATGGAAAAGGATTTTCTGATGAACCAAACTTGGTAAAAAGTTTGAAAAAATTTGAGCATGTCTATGTATGTTTGTATGAGTTAGGAATATGACTATAATGTCCTCGTTGACGTACAAATAATGCATGAATTTAAGAAAGTTGAAGGGAAATATATCTGCCCTAGTTTGGTCCATTTAGGTTAAAGATTATTTAATGTGTGAGGGTATAATATCACAACAATCAACATATATTGATGTTAAGGTTTTATTTTATGTGGGGAAATTTTTGTCGCAGCATTTCTTAGATGTGAGATGTCGTTGTTGTATAATTATTGAAGGTTTTGGTCTTTTTGGATGCATTTGGCCTTAAATTTAGTCAGGTCTCGAACTTGGGTTTTCATCCTTTCGTGTGTTTTATGTATTTTTCCTTTTTTTTTTAATTGAATTTTAACTTTTTATGTATTTTCATTAATGTGTTTAAGATTTTTTTAAAGATATTTTCTATGATTATCTTAAAGAATACTTTAATAAATTCGTTAGTAAAATTAAAATTGAATTTATATGTTCCTAATCCTATGCAACACAACCATCCCATAATTGCATTAGTTAATTATCATTAGTTCAAGTTAAGTAGAGTTGTCTTAAGGGTTGGGCATGGATTTAAATGATGATCGCAATGTGATCGTTGTTTTACGTAATTAGTCATGATAATATTCATTATTTCATAATTATAATAAACACAACGTGATCAAAACTTGTTTGCAATTACAACAAATCTTCCGGGGTTGGGTAGAGCGAATAGGACTTCGGATAAAGTTTTTATGTGTCTTGAATTTATTATTTAATAATAAAACTTATATTGTTTTTTTAAATTTGATCTTAAAAATATATAAACATTGAAATAAAAATAATATTTTAATAATATAATGACCAATTAAATGAGTTTTACAAATAAATCTAATCTCTAAGGTCATGAAATTGTATATTGTATTCAACTTAATTTGTATTTGTAATTTTCGTGTGTATACTGATATTATATATACACACACATATATATAATCGAGTAAAGTTTCTAATATGAAGTAATAGGGGGAAGAGAGTCGTTTCGGTTACGGAGAAGGTCAACATCAGATGCATACGAGAAGACCAACGAGGTTGGACCAAGGAGCCCTCGTCCTCCTTACGACGTGTGAGATATGAGCCTCTTCTCCGCCAGCCCCTTATTCGGCGACAAACCGAATGCTAGTTTCTACATCTTTACAGCTTTAAGTTTTTCTGTATTGTTAAAGCAGAGTTTGGTACTGTTTTGCATCTGTACTTCTTTAGGGCTTTAGGACTGTCATAGGATAATATGTTAGATGGAGCTGAAAATAGCTGTAAAACTATGTAGATATGGTAACGTACGAACGTATTTTCCTACTTGTATATAGAGCTTGTATGGTTTCCCTTTTCCTCAACTCGAATCTAAAGATAAAATATGAATTGCGTATGTTGAAATTTTAATTTTAAATTCTATGAATAAACTGAATTAAATTTTGGTTTGTGTTAGAATAGGACTTCGATATCGGATTTCTCTTGCTCATGATTTTCTTCAAACTGTTGTGTGCGCTTATATATATATATATATATATATATATGTTTCTGGGGAGCCAGCATTATAATGGAGTTCGATGTTGGATCCCATAGTGTTTGCTAAAGGTAAAACAGGTAAGCTGTTGTTGCTGGTCGCTAATGCAGTTTTCGACAAATATTCATGGAATTACATGTTGGAATCTGTCTTGTTTGGATCAATTTGGTCCGCATGATTCGGGCAAGGTCGTGAATGTTAAGCAAAAATTCGAGTTTATGAGAGTGAAAAAAACATGTTCCTAAACCAGAAAATAGCTGATGTACAAACATATTCAACAGAAATCAAGGCAGATCCATGCCTGCTCGGAGATTAACTTATTAGACAAAAATGTAATGAATGAAAAAAAAAAACTTTTGTTACTGCACAATAAAGAAAAATGGGGTGGTTGATTTACAGAATTCCTGAAAATTTCCTAGCAATAAAATAACCAACAAGCATCAATATCCTATAAGGGTTCCTTCGTAAAAGCCCTTTGCTCGTGTTCGTTGGGTTGATCAAAACTGTTGTTCTAATTGAGAACAAAGATACATCAGATCTTCCAAATCTTTGGCGGCTGTTTGAGAAACAAAGATTCAACAAAGGGAATCAGATTTCCATCATGCAAATAGTTAAAAGGTGAATGTTTTTTTTTCGGAGATTTGATCGATTCGGTTTTCTTCTAAAAAACCAAGATATGATGATTTACCTTCTTCAGAGGCAACTTGTTAGAACTGCTTGGTGACGGCGCCTTATCAGCTGGTTTCAATATCTGAAAAGAGCAGACAAGAGCTTCATCAACACTCAACAGAGCACCGGCATTGTCAAACTCCCCACCATAGTTTGGAGCAGAAAAAACTGTTACTAATCTCCGGTTAGCGAAAAACTCGTAGCCATCCTCCACAACCTGCAATTCACAACTTGGACCCCATTGGTGATATTGGTCGAAGGTAGTCACCAACCACCAACCATAAATATGCAAACACGATATATGTGGCTATGTTTCTTGGACTCGGGTGTGAGTGTCAGGCACGGGATATTGGAGGGTCATGTCGGTATATTTGTCAGATATGGATACTTCAAAAAATAAAAAATAAAAAGTCACAGCAACATAGATGTGTGACATTAATTTTTTGTTAAATATGCAAACAAGATAAACGGGTATGTATCTGACACGAATATGTTCATTTTTTAAAAAAGTTTTTCTATGTATTTAGAAGTTCCTTAAGATATCACATCCCAATGTCCGGAAATGTATTGAACATATATTGAACATAGGTCCAAACTGCTTCTTATCCTAATTTAAACCTATATGATGGCGAGATTTGGCATTGGATAAAATGCTGATAAGAGTTCCTTTATTGCATACTTATAGAACTTAAAGACATACATTCATAATCATCATTCATCTTGGCTCAAAAGAAACTGGCGTACCTGATGACCTCGGCAAATAAGATCAAGGTCATTCTTATCCAAGAATTCAGCAACAACATCAGCACCAAAAGTACACGAAACTCCTCGATCGCTATCCGCCCAGCCCTCAACCTTTGGATCAGGATCCGACCAGAGTAGATCGCAAAGAAGACCATTATCAGGAACTTCCGTTGGCCTTTGAATTTCCTTTATTTGATCCAAATTTTCCAACTCCGGAGACAACCCTCCATGCATACAAAGTATCTTCTCATCGATGAGTGCAGCCACAGGCAAACTGTTGAAGCAGTCTGTAAATATTTTCCAAAGCCTGATGTTGAATCTCCTTTTACATTCATCGTAAAACCCGTAAACCCGATTGATCTTTGCATCTTCATGGTTTCCCCTAAGGAGATAAATCCTGTCAGGATATCTTATTTTGCAGGCCAAAAGCAAGCATATTGTCTCCAAACTTTGCTTGCCTCGATCTACATAATCCCCGAGGAACAAGTAGTTCGCATCAGGAGGGTAGCCACCATACTCGAAAAGCCTGAGGAGATCTTGGTATTGTCCATGTATATCCCCTGTAAAAGGTCCATAATGTTAGAATTTCCACCTCAAATGCACTTTACTTAGGCTTGTGTTATAATAGGCATTTGTTTTGCTCATGCATGATCAATAAATGTTTGGACCTATGATATTCAAATTCAGGTATGAGCGTTAGATATTAACATGCATATGATGTAGGTCCATTCAATTTTTCTAAATTTTTTCATATATTTGGGGGGTCTTTGAGAGTCATATCCTTATAACCATATCTAGATATGCATCGGACATGCGCATTAGACATTAATACTTCGAATATCTTATGTTACTATGACTCTTCATTTTTTTAAAATATTTGTACCCAACACTTGTGTCCAACACATATCAGGACATAAGTATAAAGATATAACTCTTTAAAAATATTTTATATATGAAAACATAAAAAAAATTGAACATACCCATATTAGATGCATACCCATATTCGATGCATACACTTAAATATGAGTAATAGATAAAATTTGTCTCATTCAACCAACTCATATGCTTAACTACAATCATTTCAACAGCTTTTTTAAAACAATCTGTTTAGAAACAAAGCCTCATGCAAAATGAAAAGGAAAAAAAAACGCAATTCCAAATTCCAATTCAAAAATTGATGCCATCTCAAACGATAAGAAATAGACAAAAATAAAAAGCTTTTTGAAATTTCATAATTCAATGGAAAAGAGAGAGAGAGAGAGAGAGAGAGAGAGAGAGATGACCACAGATTCTGATGGGAGCAGTAATCTGAAGCAGATTAGGCTGTGAAAGGAAGATTTGACGAGAATTAATACAAAGTTGACGGATCTCTCCTTCAGAAAGCTGAACTTGCTTCCCTCCTTTACCTTCCAACAACCTTGTTATTATGTCATCCAAAACTCCCTTTTCCATCATTCCTTCCATCGTCATCATCATCATTTCCTCCTTCAAGTTATTCACCCCAAACAATAAATTTCTTTGCGAAAACAATAGATAATCCAATTCAACTCAATTCTCTTCAAAAAGGGTATTGTTTGAATTTTGAAATGAGCAAAATCAAGAGGCCAAAAAGAGAGACAACTAAGGTCAAAAAGAAAGAAGCCCAAAATAAAAGCAAATGTAAATTTATGTAAAGGATCAAAGAACCAACCTTTACAAACAGGAAAGAAGTGGATCAAATGAATGACAGGAGATATTTAGAGTAATTCATGGATGTTGGTTGTCATTTTCTTTCATGAATCTTCTCTCTCTCTCTCTCTCTCTCTCTCTCTCTCTCTCTCTCTTTCTATATTTATATCTTTAAGCTTTTTCATCTCTGCCAAATGCCAAGAAAAGAATTCAAAATGGCCAACAGGTTTGAAACTTTCAAAGGGCAAAGGCATTTGGGGTCTTTGGGGTTGATACAAAGCACAAAATCAGAGCAGCCCAAGTTAGCAGATTTGAAAAAAATTAAACAAAAAAAAAGTACTAAATAAGGTAAATATACAGTTGGAAACTTTGCGGAGCTATAAATAAAAGATATTTGAATACTATAATCTATTAATTTAAGTATTCATCTTTAATATTTATATTTAATATATATTTAAATATATAATTTTTTAATAATTTTTTAAATATATAAAATTTTTTAAAAAATTTAGCATATTACATGATATATAAAAAGCAATTAGACATATACCACTGGCATGCTCTTTCCCTTTCCTATGAGATTGGAGCTCAATTATCCTACCTATAGCATAATTATACTATATATATTTATTAATTTTATAAGCGTAAAATAAAATTTAAATCGATATATTTAATTGAATCGAATATGTTAATTTTAGCTTAAATATTTCGATTTCTTATATAGAATTTAATAGATTTGATCTTTTTTTTTTTTAATTTAATGAAAACTTTCCCCCTCCTAGCAAAGCATTCAAGGCTTTAAATTCATACAATAATTAGGGTGGATCAGGAAACCCAGTCGTTTGGACCCCCCTCAAGAAAGGCAGCCCATCGATCAATCAACTCTTTCGGTTCAACGTGTGGGGATGAAAAATGGAGCCACCATCAAAACTAATGAACCCAACCGCACCGAAACAGACTCCAACCTCACAACAGTAAAAGGCCCTTCGAAGCCCTACCTCTTCTCTTTCATTTGCATATATCTCATAAGTAGCGGCGCCTCCTTCACTTCATTGCCGCCAAGGAAGCTTCAGCAATGGTCTGTTTCCCTCTTTTCCCGAACTCTTCTTTGTCTTAAAAACAACAAAAAGTTCTAACTTTTATTGTCTTTGATTTGTTTGTTTGTGTTGTATTATCAGGGGATCGATTTAGTTGCCGGAGGTAAGAGTAAGAAGACCAAAAGGACAGCTCCCAAATCCGATGATATTTACCTCAAACTCCTTGTCAAGGTCTCACCTTTATCTTCAATCTTCTGCATAAAAATGTCTTTTTTCCTTTTGAATAAATGATCTGATTTTGTTTTGGGTTATAGCTTTATCGTTTCCTCGTAAGAAGAACTGGGAGCAAATTCAATGCTGTGATATTGAAGCGCTTGTTTATGAGCAAAATTAACAAGCCACCACTATCTCTCTCTAGGCTTATTCAGTTCATGAAAGGAAAGGTATTTATTGATTTATATTGTGAAATATTTCTGGGTTTTTATTTTGGGATCTTTATATTGTTGTTAGTGTTCGATTTAATGCTTTTATATGGATCTATATATATATAAATTGTAGGAGGATAAGATTGCTGTGATAGTGGGGACAGTGACAGATGATATAAGGGTTTATGAGGTTCCAGCTTTGAAGGTTACTGCTCTTAGGTTTACTGAGACTGCTAGAGCTAGGATTGAGAAGGCTGGTGGAGAATGCTTGACTTTTGATCAGCTTGCTTTGAGGGCTCCTTTGGGTCAGAACACGGTATGCCATTTTTCCGGCATTTGTTAGTCTTTGATGCTTTTTTTCCCCTCAAATGTATGTATGTTGTTTGTGTGAGTTTGTTATTGATTTCTGTTCGCGTTTGATTCTGTTTTTATCAAAACTTCCATTTTCTACTTTGGAATTGAAAATGCTGATGTCACTTTCATGTAACACCTGAAGAGCAATGATGTCTAGAGAACATAATATGCTGAAAACTTAGCCCTTTGCACTGTGAATGTAGTGTGAAAGTTAATTGTGAGGATATTGATGCTTCATTGGATATTATGATTCTGTTAATTTACTTCATCTAACTCTTTATTCGATACTACGTCAATGATTTTATTCGTTCTTCATTTGAAAGATAATTGTAAAGTGTTGAACTTTCTCCATCTTTTGTTTATACAAACTGGGAAATTGGTAACCATTTGACTGGAAATGAAATATGTTCTGCTTTATAATTTCTAGCTCATCAAATGTTTTCTTATTTAACTTTCTACCGGAAATCGAGTCTGATAGTCTAGCTTGCTGTAAAGCTGATTTTTCTGCTTTCTTCTGCAAATGTTTTGTGCTTCTGAAAGAAGAAATGTTGTGTCTAGATTTCTTAAAGAGGTACTTTGGGTTGAATTGCAGGTTCTCCTAAGAGGTCCGAAGAATGCCCGTGAAGCAGTTAAACACTTTGGTCCAGCTCCTGGTGTGCCTCACAGTCACACTAAGCCATATGTGCGCGCAAAGGGAAGGAAGTTCGAAAGAGCTAGGGGAAGAAGGAACAGCAAGGGATTTAGGGTTTAAGATGACTTTTAGTATCTTTTTCTTTTTGGAGTCCGGTCTGTCATTTGTCTCTGCAGAACCAAATTTTGCTCGACTTTATTAGATGTTTCTCTGGCATATGTTTAATTGCTTTATGTTTTACTTCATGTTCTTGGATTGTTTAATTAGTGGTTTGAGGATCAATCTTTCCTTTGCTGCAAAGTGGAGCGTGTTTAAGCTTTTTAATTGAGTGATGTTTTGCTAAACTATGTTTTAAGCTTCCGATTTAAAATCAACTAGCAATAGCAAGAGAGATTTAACGTGAATATAAGATAACTGAAATTCAAACTGTAATATACGCGGAATAACATCACTTTAATTTTTCTGAGGCATTCACTAAAATTTAAGAAGGTTTGGTAGGAAGGATTGAACATAACTGGAATTTTGATATTATATTAGACATTCAATTTTAAATCAATTAATAAAATGTGAAAGAGCTTAATTTGAATAAGAGATCTTGGAATACAAAATTTAACAAGTTTTAATGGACATGGGAATATTGTTAAATGTGATAGAATAAAGTTTTGGTTGATATTGAATGTAGTTAATCTAAGGTTGCTTGCGTCAGTATTGAATATGATGTGCATATGTTTTTTTTTTTTTTTTCATTTATTAGTAAGATACTTAAATGGACATATCTCATACTTGTTTGAATATTAGGTCATGAGTGTTTGAAAGGAGCTAAACTTTTATATTGGATGTATAAACTTTTATAAAAGGATTCTTAGAATATTCAATCTGAATCTTTGGTGACTATTTTATGCATTTGATAATTAAATGTACATCATTCAAAAGACAAATATAATAGCAGCGACAATCAAACAATTATTAGGTAAAGCATCTAATTTAAAGCTCTTATATGTATATGTGTTTGTGTGTGTATATACATATATATTATATCCCTATATCTGTCAAAATATGCATATATGTAATGCTTGAAAATGGGCAAATTATGCATTGTTTAGAGGCCTTTTTTTTTTTTTTTTATTCTTCTTTTAAAGAAAGTAGAGGCCCAAAATTCATCTTTTCCCACATTTTTTTTTTGGATTTCCTTTCTTGGTATACCAAATCAAATAAAATAAATACCAATATCTGTATCATTTTACCCGTAGTTACATTGATAAATATTTACTAACACGTCACTGCATAAAAAAATAATACGTACTAAATATGAATAAACAAATGTCTTAAAAAATATATATATGAATTGTTAACGTATGAAAATACTATAAATACAATTATAATATAAAATATACAAATATGATAAAGATACACAAATTTACCAGTTCTATTATATTCTTCTGCTGTTAACTGAGTGGTTGCATTGCTTGACACCAAGCACCAAATCTAGATTAAGTTCCATTGATTTTAATTACTTGACTCTAGAACATATTCAGCTAATCATCTATCAATATCGACGGAGATCAAACTGGCTTCTATATTTAGTATATATCGACATGTTTTGAAGCTCCAACTTGGTTTGATAATGCAATAAAAAAGGATGCACTTTGTGCTGTTTTATTTTCATGTTCTCCATTTGGTTGGTTCAAATAGTTATTTACCTGGTTTCTGAGCTTCCAAAACTTGAGTCAAAAGTGGTGTCTGTAATAGTTTTCTTTGTTTATTTAATTATTTCTAAATTAATTCGTCACAAGAATTCAAATTCAGTAAGGAGTTCTATCCGTTAAGTGATTCTGCTGCTTAAATATATTCAATCACCAAGTAATTTTATAATCCATAGAATTCCGTCAGAGCTAATTTCAAGTAGAAGTGGGATTGAACATCCAACAGTTTTATATATAAATAAGTCATCCCCTCACCGAGTATGCTCACTATTTCTCATTAATTCCAAGCTAATTCCAAGTTGATGATAGAGATGGCAACCTTCAACCTCTTCGTTATCGTCTCAGTACTCGTTTGGACTATCTTGATTAACACTTGCAGCGCCGGCAGCATCAAGCCCTCAACGAACACGACGAAGCCGAAGTTTCCCGCCATTATCATCTTCGGTGATTCGACCGTCGATCCCGGGAACAACAACTATATCAACACGTTGTTTAAAGGTAACATACCCCCGTATGGGATAAACTTTCCAGGCCACATTCCTACAGGGAGGTTTTCGGATGGGAAACTTGTTCCGGACTTCGTGGCCTCTTCTCTAGGGATCAAAGAGGCTGTACCTCCTTTCTTGGACCCGAATCTATCGGATGATGAACTTCGAACAGGTGTTAGCTTTGCCTCTGCTGGATCAGGGTACGATGATTTAACTACTCTGTTATCGAATGTCATCCCGGTTTCCAGGCAAGTTGAGCTCTTCAGGAGTTACATAGAGAAGCTCAGGGGAATTGTAGGAGGAAAAGAGGCCAAGAACATAATTGCTAAGTCTATGGTGATTATCAGTGCGGGAACTAATGACCTTATTTTCAATTTCTTCGATATACCAACAAGACGATTGGAGTTCGACATTAATGGCTACCAAAGTTTTCTGTTACAAAGATTAGAAGACTTTGTTAAGGTAAATAGAACTTACTTGAGCTTTCTAATATCTGTCTTACTTTATTACGTGCATGAACGCCTGTTTAACCATATTATATTGACGAAAGATCAGTTAAATTATATATAGTATTCATTTATGCGGTAATTATTCTTGAATTTTATAGGAATTATACGATCTCGGATGCCGGAAAATAGTTGTAGTCGGTCTACCTCCAATTGGTTGTTTGCCTATTCAAATGACAGCCAGACTCGAGCTTCCAACAAATCGCCATTGCCTGGAAGATCAAAACTCAGATGCGCGATCTTATAACAAGAAGCTGGCCAAATTGTTGCCCGTAATTCAAGCGCAGCTGCCAAAGAGCAAAATTGTGTATGCAAATATTTATCATACATTGATGGACATAATAAATCATCCTCAACAATATGGTAAGTAATTATCTAATTGTTTCTTTCTTTTTTTTTCCCCCCTCCAAAGGCTATAAATCTAATTGTTCGATTTCCTCAAGTAATACTTAACTGTTTTGTGTGGCAAATTAAACAGGAATTGCAGAAACAATTATAGGCTGCTGTGGCACCGGTCTCCTCGGGCTTTCGTTCTTCTGTAGCCCTACATCACCAGTCTGCGGAACACCTTCTGAGTTTGTATTTTGGGATAGTGTTCACCCCACCCAACAAGTTTACCGATGCCTTGCCAATTACATTGTCAAGGAAGTTGTTCCCAAGTTTTAATAGATATACGTACAAAGCTATATATATTGTTTTAGAGAACAAGATTTAAGTTTTAGTTTATACTTAGGTTCTTCTAGCTTAATTTTTTCTCTTGTATTGCCTTTTCCGGTCTGGGAAAATAATTTCTATATATTGGTGGTAATTATAAAGTTCTATGTAGGAATTGTTTCGTTTTAATTTCACCCCTTTTTTTATATATTTTATGGATTGAATTTTGAATTCATCGCCTACATCAAATAGATAATCAATTACGTTGCAAAATATTATTGCATGGAGAAGGAAGTCTTCCCTGATTCCATGCTTTTGCATTGTCACTGCCATTGATTCTTTCTAATAAATCCTTAATTTATATTTTATATATAAAGGTGTGAATTTCAATAGTATTAAAGTGAATAATCTATATACTTTTTAAAATTTTAAAATAAAAAATTTAACTTATTTAAAATGTAATTTTATTAATTTATTTAAATTTAAATTAGTAAATAATTAAAAACGTAATCCACCTTATATTAAAGTCTTATTAATGCTTGCCAGATTATTTTGCTGTTCACTGATCACTGATTGCATTGCATGATATCAAGCACGAAATCTAAATCAACTTCCATTGATGCTATAACGTGACTCTAAAACATATTTAGGTAATCATCCATCTTCAATGTTCATGGAGATCAAACTGGTTTGTAAATATAAGTGTCTATGGACATGTTTTCGAGCTTCAATTGGTTGATAATGCACTCAAAAAGGGAGCAATTTTTGTCGGTTTGTCTTCATGTTCTCCTTTTGGTGAGAAATCCGAGCCATACTGTGTGCTTATATATAAGATTCCCATAGTCTCAAACAAATATTTACACCAAATTATAAAAGAAAAAGTACCTTTCCGAAAATTAAGCTTCTTCCAAAAATTTCAAAAGTTGTTAAAACATTTATGCGACTACCATTCCACTCTCCCCTTTGTTTTTCAGTGTCTAAGATTGAATTTTTGTGTCCTATTTACCGGGAGATTGGTGGATCAAGCATTAAAAATTAAAATTAATCACCAATCTCTTTTTACAATTTTACAACAGTTATAAAATAAAATCTCAAAATTTCAGTCTATTTCAACTCCTTTTTTTCTCAAACTTTAAAAATTAAAATAAAATTAAATTTTTTAATGTAAACCAAAGTTTAATAAATGATAAAAAAATAGTCAACTTGCTAGTTCAAATTACCCGAGCCTAAAATTGGGTGTCAATGATACAAGCTAATGGAAATTTGCTTTTTTTCAATTTTTTTGGGGTAAAATTTGATAAATTTTGTCAATGGAAACTTATTATTTTTGTTTTTGTGATATGGATTTTCGTTTTTCTGTTAAGTTTTTTGCATGGTGATACAGATCGATGATGATAAATAATGGATAAAAAATGGTAGTCTTTGTTTTTCCTTAATAAAATTTGTATTTAATTTTCCTATCCCATTTGAGTAGACCCTAAGGAGAAACAAAATAATTGTGGAATCTTTGAATTTATTTGGATTTAATGACTTTTTTTTTTGTCCATTAAAGAAGATTGATGTTTATTTGGTTGATTTCGGATTTAATAATTGGGTCTTTTCTTTTTGTTTTTGGGTGCAAGAATAGATGGCAAGGGTTGTAAAGGTTGGTCGTAGAAGCAATTTTAAAAGGAAGGTTAGATCAAACTATGGGGGTTCAGATGATTCCGACAAAAATTACGTAGTTTCGATGGAAGGAAATGAAGAATCTGAGGATGACGCGGAAGATTATTATTCTTCTTTAGATGAATGTGCATCGGAAGACGGTTTTAGGAGTTTTGTCGTTAATGAGGAGGAAGAAGGCAAAGAGGTGAGAAAGGTTGTTAGGTTGAAAGCTAAGCGAATGTCTTCAGCAAGGATGGGGAAGATTGTGGATAGAAAATCGCGAAAGTGAAAAATTGTATCAGATGAAAAAGATTACGACGAGGATTATGAGGAGGAGCAAGAAGAGGAGGAAGATGATAAACAATTTGTACAATAGATTGTCACCCATCATAAATGTAGAAGAAAGTTTAGACTCCATTCTAGTGCCTTCACCTCGTACACCATTACATCCCGGTTTTATGGGTCTTTCATCTCTTAGATTTCCCGTTGTAGATATTCCACCTGTTTCTCCAGTTTTTGGAGTGGGAGCTCCCATTCTGACAGGAAGACGATTGTTACACCGCCAGATTCAAAATCTCCGTTCGATCAACATCATGAATCCTATGGCTGGTAGGAGTGATGGGATATCAACTATCAATACGGGCATTGATTTCGTAAACTCACATTGATCAGAGTAAGGAAACAACAGTTCAACAAGCTCGGACACAAAATATAGGAAAGCATCAAGCAGTATTTGAGGAGAGGTTACAGGATGATCCCTCTTCTTCACTGCGAAGTAGGGACTTTTTTTCTCCGAGTTTGGCCCATTTGAGTAGGCAAGCAGTTAAGGATTCAACTACTACAACATTCAATACATCTGTCAATCTAATGTTATGGCCTGAACTTTCTAGTATCAGTTTAAATGAGCAACTCCATCAGTGCAGTAATGGATCAAACATTTGGCCCGATGTTTGTGGTTCACCTGATCCCGTTAGATACGAGGATAATTCTTCTCTGGCCAAGGAACAATTGCAAGGAATGGTTAGAAGCCAGTTGAAAGCCTTGTCCAACGATACCGATTTAGGTAAGTGAAGCCCTGTCTTTAATCAACTTTATGTAGGGTATATTGTCATGCCTAGACTTTTATGAGTACATAATTACTGTGTTCACTTTGTCTTTCAGTTTGGTTTTTTAGTCAGATCATTGTTTGCGAATGGTATGTAGTAGCGTTTAATCGAGTTCCATCTCGTGTTCTTGGAAAAAGTTTTAAACTGCCATTTATGTATATATGCAGACAACGGTACGTTCTCAGACATAGCAACAAGTTCCATGCACACAATATTGGCTACTTGCGGGCTCAAGCATAGGAGGAGCGAGGTTCAGGTTGTGCCTCTGCCATCGAATTGTACACACATCGGTAGAGTGCCAGCCGGACAGGCGAGCTTAATGAAAGGTTGTTGCTTAACATGTTTGGATTCTTTTGGAAAAGATGTAGTGAAGAGGATCATGGATACAGGATCCAGGGAATGGTTAAGTTTAGGTCTTTAGATCTTTCGATGTAGTGAATGTATCTTTCTTGCATACTTGTTTTTCATTTTTTGGTTAGGAGCTAGAAACAAAATTTTTCAAAAGCCATGTTTTTAACTTGATTTATACTTACAATTCACTGACTTTGGCAAAAGGTGCTCTATTCTCATTTGATCACCATAATAGATTGTTTAGACTGAGCAAAGTCTCATTTTTCTAATTTCATTAACTGCTTAAAGTTCTTCATTTTGATTTGAACAAATTATGATGTTAGCCTCTTTACAATCTTCAAATTTGATTTGTAATCCTTTTGCTGTAATTCTTATAGAT
The DNA here is from genome assembly GCA_038382065.1 of Adansonia grandidieri. NCBI lineage: Eukaryota > Viridiplantae > Streptophyta > Magnoliopsida > Malvales > Malvaceae > Adansonia > Adansonia grandidieri. The sequence goes on from JBBYHK010000008.1 coordinate 1,096,789, forward strand.
TTAATCCTTTTACTATATAATTTTAAAAATTTTGATCCAGTTGATAACGATGTTACTGTTTATTCATTAAAAATATTGATGTGACATGATGAGGTGAGTCAGCAAAAGTTTTCAAATGAACTATGCTACTAATCCATGTACTTATAAGAAAACGAGGATTTAGTCCTTTTACAATGATTTGAAAAATTTTTTGTTTTATACTTTTCAAGATTTGTAATTTTAATCCACTCTTTAAAATATTAAAAATATTCACATTATAGGGAGGCTTGATTATATTTATATTAATATTTAACATAATAGAATTAGTACAATCTTTATCGATATAAATATTAAAAAGAGTGATATTTATTAGAAAAATATTAAAAATATTTGTACTATTAAAACAATGATATTTTAGTTGAGAAAAAAAAATCAATCAAACCCTAAATACTGAAAAAGGTAATAACTTCAAAGATAAAATTAGAATAAAAACTATAAGAATATCTGATTAAATAATAAAATTTTAAAAAATAAGTTAGGAAGTCATATGAAAACAAGTTTCACATTATAGCAACATAAATATTGTTGATCAATTGAAAATGACATATCTTTTCTGAAAATTATTTTTCAGAATTTCAAGGAAAAAAAAGCTATCCATCGATAAGAGTACTCGTCAAACTCATGAATTTAATCTTAGTTGAATCATATTTTGGGTATGATTTTTATATCTAAACTGACTTGATTCGACACGATATATTACTATGTTAATAAAAACTATTTTGTTTAATTTTAATTAAAAATATTTTAAAATTTTGAACTAAAAAGTATTTAAAATAAAAATTATTTAATATTTTAATTTTAAATATTTATTGAATATTATTAAATGTAAATATTTTTATATTTTAATAATATATTTATTATTTCAATAATAAGTATTTATAAAATATTTTTATTTGACTATTTTTTTTAATAATGTGAATATTTTTAATTATTTCTTAATATTTTCAAGATTGGATCAAAGTTTCAAATTTTGAAAAGCACAAGAATAAAAAATTTTTAAAATAATTGTACAAAGAATAAATTCGCATTTTGTATAAGTACAGAGAATAATAGCACTTTTTGCTTGAAAATTTGTTGACGAAGCTTTCCACGTCAACAAAGTCAATTGCCACATCAACAAGTGTCCTTGTCAACAGATGAATAATAACATCATTATCAACCAGACCGAATTTTTTAAAATTATATAATAAAAAGATTAAATATATATAAATGATAGTAACTGTACTAAAACTTAAGTTTAAGATTGTTCAAGATTGACAGCAGAATTTATCCT
>JBBYHK010000008.1:1114465-1129090 GCA_038382065.1 Adansonia grandidieri
ATGGCTTGGCAAGAGCTTTGAATCCCGTTTCCTCCAGGTAAATCCAGTTAACTAGCTAGGGGCATGAAAGAAATTGTGTAGAAATTTTTTTTTTCTTTTAACTTTTGCTTTTATTTAATGATCATAAACGTATTATTATTATTATTATTATTGTTATTTACAGTTAGATCTTCCTTTTTGTTCTAAAAAAGGAGCTGTTCCTCTAGATACTACAAGGGTTAATTAATTTAGACCATAATTCCATGTATTTTGCAGTGATGACGTAAGCCTTTAGCACGATCTAATATCTATTTTTTCCACATCTCTTGTAATTTTTTTTTGCCATCAGTTGTTGTCTTTGAGAGCATTCATGATATTAAATTGATTCTAAAACATAGTGAATTTATTAAAATATTCTGCCAATGTCAAAGATCAATAGTTAGAACAATTACTTTCCATTATTGATCCATTTGAGTAACATTTTAAAGTGAGTTTATAAAGGAAACAAGGTTTCAAGTTCTTAATGAGATATGACTGTATCCTCTTAGATTATTGAAGCTTAGTATCGCGGTTCACGTCAACTTATAAAATGTTGCTCATTGTGGTCCATTGAACTTCAAGTTTTTGTCCATAAGAGTGTCTCGGGAATTGAAGATAGTGTGAATATTTTTATGCCATTCAAACTCTAATTTACAACCAACGTGGGATTAGCTCCTCTATCAGGTCTCAACTTCCTCAGTTTAAAATTTGGTCGCAGATGGCCAATCGGTTAAGCCAAAATTAGCAGTAGCACATGAGGATGGCCCCCCGTATGACCTGACCTACCAAGCGAAAACGAAACTGTTCAAGTTTTTGTTTGTTCCTTCTTGACTCAACCGTGTGATTCACATGCACATGATTTTTTTTTCTCTTATATATATATATATATGTATATTGTATGAGATCTGGGTTTGTTGGGATTTTGATAAAAAAAAATGAAAAAAGAAGATATGAATTGACATCAACATTGCTCCTATGTTCACCTGTTTTTGCCTCAAGAAAAAACATCGGGAATTTTTGGTTGTAATGTTTAAAAAACTCTTAACAATTGTGTGTTGAAAATGAACACTGATTAATAATTTCTTTGGTGTTAAGAAGAATAGCTTAAAATCAAATGGAGAAAACCTCCAGTGGGGGCCTTTTGGTTGGTATATATTGGCCATAAAAAAGGGTGATCACAACATTGACTTTGATTTCCATTGTGCATCCTATTTCCAAAATGAATCTCTTTTTGGCTTCTTCTATCTGGGTTTTTCCATCTTTCATTTTGATCATCTTGAGTTCATGACACTTCATTTCCTTTTCAGAACAAGGGAAATTGAAAACTCCCAAAAATAAAAAGGACCATATGAATCATAATTATTCATATAATTGGCTTTTAGATAAGATTGGTTGTTAACATGTAATTTAATACCACAACCCAAGTTATCGATGACTACAGTACTCTGACGTTTTATTTTTTTTTGAAGTATATGTGTTTGATATTTTTATTCGATACATATTCAAAAATAAGAATGAGATATGACACTCCTAAATCCTTTCAAATACTATAAAAATTTGAAAAAAATTAAATATAACCGTATCCAACACTCACACTTAAATTCAAATAAGTTAGACTGTTGAAACAGAAGGGAAAAGAAACATCAGAAGACATATCAGGTCCCAACCCCGGTAATCTGTGGGGTGGCATTTGAATTGTAGCGTGGTAGAGCAAATAGTGGCAAAAACACATCAACCAAGGTCCCAGCTACATTGTTGTTGTACAGTTTCTGAGATATCCCAAGAATCATTTTGATCAGGCCCCTAGGAAGTCCTCTCCTACTGAATTCTATGGCGACATCTCTATCTCTTTAAGTTATATTTACAAATTACAATTTCCTGTTTTCGAGCAAATAACTTAAGAACTGAGCTAATCCCAAAACCAAGTGGCTATGGAGGAGCACCCATTTGTCTGTTTCTAACAACAGACTAATAAAAGCTCAATTCAATTACCATAACTGGGTCTGGATGGCCGAGGCAGTGGTGGCCACAGACGTGGGCCAAAAATGTCACAGCTTTTGCCTCCAAGGGTTTTTTCACCCCTAAAACATTACTCCTTGCAATGCTCTTATTTTTCTCAAAGTATCAGTGTCAGCATCCGTGTTCGACATGTTTTTCGACATGAGTATAGGGATATGATTATTAAAAGATTTCTCTAAATATATGAAAAACGTAAAAAAAAATTAAATAAAACTGTCAAAATTTTCACCCGAATTTGAAAATATAGCTCATCGTGATTCCCGGATAACTTGGTCATCCGTCTCTCCTTGTATAAGCAGTTGATTGAGCCTGGTTCTGAGATTCACGACACACAAATTACCGGATCCTAATGCAGTGTTTTAGGGTTAACTAGCGATGGGCCAGATACTGCTATTATCAACAGGAGTCCAGCAGGTTGAGCCACAACTGGAGACCAGTGGCCGAGAAAAGGGATTAAAGTTACTGACATATTCGACTGAAACAGATCAAGCAAAGATTGATAGGATGCTGCTCTTGAGAGTGAATTCATCTGCCTTAACTTGGTTAATTAATTGACTTCATCGAAAAGAACAAGAAATTAAGAATAGAATACTGAGGTTAAGTCCATCTTGGAAGTGAAACAGTTAAGGAACTGGAACTAAATATTTCAATTCTGACAATCAATAGCTCGATATAAGAAATGATGAATGCGGTAGTCAGAAGAAAAACTGTTAATTTATACTCGGCTAGATTTAGAAAGAGCATGGAACAGATCAAGCTTCAGTTAAACTGTTCAAAATCCAGGAATTTTCATGATTTCAGATGATACATCGTTTCATGTCAGACTGTTTGCCCAAACGAGGGGAAAAAAGTTGTTGATGTGAAAACGGATTATAGTCGGTATTAAGTTGGATAAGGTTTCAAGATAACTGGCCATAACTTATAACAGCATATTAGAACTTTCTAGTTTGAATTTAAACCGTAATTTTTCTCATTTATTATTTTTTTATCTAGTGTTTTATTGCCCATTTATGAGTCGATGTTTTTAATTGTTTTCAGCATACACCGACTTTATTACATTTGGATTTACATGCAAGCTTATTGACATTCATCCGATTTGCATGAAAAAGGGTGTGTTAAATATAAAATAGTTGTTGGTACAAAAAGCTTATGACATTGAATAACAATCAGAAAATGAATATGTTTCCAAGTAAATAGAGTGAATTCGTGCATCAAATGAGAAAACAGTCGGAAGATTCTGGTAGCTGAAAGACAATAAACTAAAGTTGAAGTCTGCATAAACGGGAGAGAGACCTTGGATCCAATATGATTAGATCATCTGTTTTACTAACTTAGAGAAATTCCCATTCTAAAGTAGAACTTGGATAGTGAAATTTAAACATGAAATTGTAATAGCATTCATTGCTCTGTTTGTTTTGATTTTGGTAGATATGAAAAAGCAACAACAATATATTTCTGTTATAAAAACTTGCTTAGCACTTTAATCTTTGGTTTCGCAATATTTGCCAAGATGCAATTGACAACGTTGGAACTTGAATTGTCCAAACTATTTGATAAATCTAGTGATCATTGAAGACATACATCATATCCTGTTTGTTCAGACAGTAAAAATCATATTCAATTCCTTTTTCCTCTAACAGGAAACTCCTAAAACTACAAATTAAAAAAAAAAAAAAAGTGGGGGGGGGGAACGTAATGGTAAATTTCGAAATGTGCTTATGCATGATTTTATCTCCAAATCAAATTGTCAGCAAAATATTGCACTGATCATGCATTACAGCTCATCCTGCATGCAAAGGACAACCATTGATCAATAAGCATATTTCAACTGATAAATTTTGGTTAGTAATGTCAAAACAGCAAAATAACTACTTACATGTACATCTTTGTCAGCCTCTTCCTTTATCTCAGCACCGTCCGATTTGTCATCGGAATCAGACTCTTTTCCTTCAGCATCATCGGTCTCATCGTCTTCGTCCTCAGCCTGGAAAGTCAAGTCAGGTAACGCAATGAAAATCAAAACAAGAGCAAACAGAGCAATAATATTCTTGAGAAGGCATTTTGTATGCTTACGTCAGAATCAACTGGGTCATCCTTTGATTCCTGAAGATCATGTGTTTTCATTAGTTAGAGAGGAGATGCAATAACTGCAAATAAGATAAAAACAAGAGGCTTCTAGTCAAGAAAATACCTCCTCTTCTTTCTTTTTCTCTGCCTCCTCAAATGCGGCCTTCTCAGCCTGTAAAAGCCAATAACATCAGCTAAATATGACAAACAGAAATATGAAAACAAGAATACAATTCAAAATAAGGATATGCACATACATCCTTCTGCTTGCCCCATGTTTCTTCAGCTAGTTTCTTGGCATATTCTATATCATCAGCAACTAAGATGTTATCGAACATTGTTCCAGATTTCACCTGACAAAACAAAAACATTCATCTTGTTATATAGTTCTAAAATGGCAGGGGCTGCTAACAGGATAGGAGTAGACAAAAGAGAGGCAAAATACCTGCCACAACTCAATACCAACATACTTCAAGTTGGGGAAAACATAGAGATCAGGATCATCCTTGAAATCTATGGGCCATAGAAAAGCAAAGGAATAGATAAACTAAAATTTGGCTGTTACCAATAATAGAAAAAAAAGGCACAACGGAAATGAGCTAACAAGAAACCTGGGTTATCAATCATTGGTGCCTTCCACTTGCCCTTGTAGTTGGGGTTCTTGATTTTCTGCAAATAGAGGAAGAATCATTACACATTACTAACTCAAAAATCATATTAAAAGCTGCGATTTTAGATGAGGATTTTACAAACCTTTGCCTTCCATGGGCCCTTGTACTCAGGGTTGGGAATTGTTGAGGGTGTCCATTCACCATCTTCTTCATCATCCCAATCTTCAGGCTGGGGTAAGTGATTTTGACCATTAATCTTTAATTCAAACAAGGCATACTATTTCAAAATAAAATCATTCCAAAAAGAAATAAATTATTACCTTCTTAGCATCAGGATCAGGAATCTCTTTTGGAATGTCATCATAACCCTATAATATGAAGACGCTAGAGATTAGTTTGCCCATGCATTTTTAGGCAGTATATATAACGTATAATAAGAGAAGGTTATTACCTCTGGCTTTTTGTCTTCAGGATCGGGAATGTATTCTTTGTCATCCCAATCTTCAGGCTGCCCATCAAGCAAAGTTCTTAAGTTGTACTCAAACTTCATATGCGAAACAAAAACAAACCAAAAAAGACATCAATTAAGATTGGGTGTGACTGATTACCTTCTTGGCCTCAGGATCCTTGATCTTCTTTGGTGGGAGAAGATCCCAATCAGTGTACAAGCTACCAGTTTGTTTCTCAACATTATCGATAAGGATGCTGTAGGTAGCATCTGGACGGAGAATGAACGTATAAACGTGAGTGAGTTGGTCAGTCTCACAAGGAACTTCCTTTTTGATCAAATGGTTTGTCCCATTGTAGGTAAGAATAGCGTGTACTTTCTTGGTGCTGTAGCCACAGATATCAGGCCCAAACATTATGCTGCCAACGAACATAACAAAAAATCAGTAAATCTAACAGTACTATCTATTAGAAATGCGAATAGGTTATATCACAGGGCGTGAAACAACCTGTATGGGGTTTCACCACCAAATTTCTTCTGATCAATGTCACCACTGAGCAACTTCATGTAGCCACCACCACAGTCAAGTTTCTGCTCATGCTTCACAGAAAATTGGAAGAGAAGAGTCTTGTCCTTGTTGTTAACTTCTGGGAACTCAGCTGAAATAGCATAGAACCTGTAGTCTTCACTAGTTTGAATGCCTGTACAAAACGCAAAGGCATAAGTAACTAACTTGAAACAGAGCCTTTATCAATACCAGGTTATGAGTAATTCCAGAAAGTTACCTTTGTCATTAGGATCACCATTCCATTTTCCAGAAGTGTAATTCCACTCCCCAGCCATGTTCTCATCTCTCTTCCAGTCAGATTTTACCCACCGACTTTCCCATCCATCTAGAGTTTCACAACAATAGAAAAGCAAAATCAGCAAAAAAAGAAGAGAAAAGGGTGCAATTATGCTCTTTGAAAACAGTGAAACCTACAATAAGTACAATTAAAGCAAAAGCAGCTTCCTTTTCATAAGTTCTCACTCATTTGCTAAAAAGTACACAGAGTCTTAGGAATGTAACTAGCAATAGTACACTAAATAACTACACTTTCTGCTTTACTCTGATATCTATCCATGCTGTTAAAAAGGATAAGTTTTAACTATTTCCTTCTCGCATTGCTAAAAACAAACACTCAAACAAATATTTTTCATCCCTTGATCTTTGTTCTTACTTAAACAAATACATGTCTCGTCATTATCAATAAAATAAACAAGAAATGACATAGATAAACGCAGAATACTATATTAATCGTCATTCCTTTTTTATTATCCTCACATCTACAGATCAATTGAAACGCAGGAGACTGTAACATTCACAGTCATTTCTTATCGTAATTAAACTACATTTCTACTAATGGATTGAAAAAATCAGACTATTTGCGGATCTACCCGAATTAATTGCCTTTCTAAACGTAATTAAGCATTTGAACAAAAGAACAAATTAAAAACAACCTGATAACACATAAAAATCACCGATCCATTCAAATTACATCAAATTGAAAGCTAAAACGTATAGAAAACAGATTCAAACGACAGAAAACAAGCCGATCTAAAGGTTCAGATACAACGGAAATATATAGTAATAGAAAGCGGAGAGAAATGAGTAAAGAAAGAGACTACCTTCGAAACGTTCTTCGAAGAAAACTTCAGCAGAGGCGATGGCGACCAGAGAGAGGAGGATTAGAGAGACAAAATTAGGGCTTCGTTTGCGAATCGCCATTGCTGAACTCATCGAAGAGAGAAATGTAGAGCTTCAGACTGATAGGGAATGAGGGGTTTTCCTCTATATATTCGTTGAATTAACTGGCGTTTACGGTCCAGTTAAAAATGAGGTACTATTGTTGGTTAAATCTTTCGTGGGCCAATGATGTGGAGACATGTCATTCATAAGCGTCATTTGTTTGACGTGGCGCAAAGCTATTGGGAAGGACATTCGTGCCCTGTTTGGCTAGGGGTTTAAGGGGTTACGTTTAAGAAATTCAGTTTAGTTATAACTTTTACACGTGGCAATTATCTAGTGGTCTATCTAACTGTAGAAAGGGCTCCACCTACAAGTTAGTTGGTGCCGGCGGATTAAATTAATTAATTAAAAAAAATTAGGTTAAAAATAAAATAAAATAATCCTTAAACTTTATCATTTTAATTAGATAAATCTTTATATTTTTATTATATTTAAATAATTTTTAACTTTTAATTTGGATTTATGATCTTAATCTTTGTATTTAGATAAACCCTAAAATTTTAATTTATACCAAAAAAACTTTAAAATAAATCATTTTAAAATAAACACGTACAAAATAAAAGATTTTGTGCATAAATTTGAATGAGTTTTGGATAATAAGTTTTATATGTCAGATCGAGCTTAAATAAATTTTTTATCAATATTTTAAGTCGAGTCAAATTTAAAGAAACATAATCTTTATTGTTATAAGACATAAACTGTACTCGAACTTTGATTATTCGACTCGTGAATATTTTTAATTTTGAGTTACAAATCTTGAAAGTGAACCGAAATCTTGGGCTAGTTTTTTGGCCCATGATTAACGATGGGCTTTCTAGAAAGTCTTGGTCAAATTCTTTCTAGACTATTGATTTACTTTTCAATGCACGTTTGCAAGTAAGTAACAGATTCCTTTCCCTCTTCCTTAAGCCTTCAACAAAAGAAAAACCTGTCTGATCTGATCTCGTCGTTTCCTCTGTTTAAACCCCAAATTAGGACTAACATTTTAGGGAAATTTCCCAATGGATTTCCAGAGGAAAAGAGTTCAGCTTTTTGTCTTCGTCGCTGGAGTCATCCTTCTCAGTATCACAGGTAACAACCCCAAAGAACGCCTCGTTTTTCACTCGTGTTTTATTTTTCTTTAATTCCTTGCTATAATCGTGAGATTATTGCCATATATAGTGTAATAGAAATTATAACTTTAATGGCTTAATTTACTAAATTCGTTTGATGAAATTAAAACTTTGACCTTTATTGCAAGATTCGTTCGTAAGTTTGTGGGTTCGAGTTATGTTATTTTTCTTTTGTTTTGCTAACGTTTATGAACTAATTTGGTAGTTCTTTAAACTGGGTAATGACCCTTTTTTCTACTTAGGGTTTCATGTATTTTTTTTATTTTTGCGCTGAGATTATGTCGTAATCTGCTTTTATATGCATTTTTTGCTCAATTTGTAGTATAAGTTTATGACTTTAATTTAATTTAATTTAATGTAATTTTGTTGTAGCTGAAAAATGCAGGCAACTGGTGGGGGAGAAGGCATCATCCCAAAGTGGGCAATTTACTTTTTTAAATTGCTTTGATATGGGCTCTGGTTCGGTAGCTTGCGCGGTGAAGGAGGGTGTGAAGCTTTATTTCTACAACATTAGAGCTGCACATGTTGAGACGGCAAGGAATCTCGCAATCGAGAAGGCAATAGAGGATGCAGTGTCGCAGGGCTTGTCCGCTAAAGATGCAGCTAAACAAGCTCAAATAGAGGGGAAAAAAGCGGCAAAGTTGGCAACTCGACAGGCCAAGCGCATTATAGGTCCTATTATTTCCTCTGGATGGGACTTTTTTGAAGCTCTATACTATGGCGGTACTATTGCGGAAGGGTTTCTAAGGGGTGCAGGAACATTATTTGGTGCCTATGGTGGTGGTTTTCTAGGTGAGCAAAGGCTTGGGAGGGTTGGTTATCTTGTGGGAAGTCATTTGGGGAGTTGGGTTGGAGGTAGGATCGGACTGATGTTTTACGATGTGGTTAATGGAGTGCATTACTTGCTTCAATTTGTTCAAGTGGAAGAAAGTGAAAATCATGAGGCTTCAATTTACGAAAAATCGGAAGTTTCAGAGGATTCGTATGTTTATGAAAGTTCGGATGCGTATGAATCTCCACCTGATGAAAGCTCTGAATCACAAGAAAGTTCTAGTTTCTGGTGAACATCAACTGTGAGCTCATGTTGTTACTTTTTAATTCGGATGAACATAAGTAAACTGAAATTTAGTTGCTCAATTCCCATGTATATTATCATTAGTTAGTAAATCCTGAATGATTTGAAATCTTGTTCTTTACTTACACTGTTGTTTGATCACCTTGTGGCCCCAAGAAAATGAAGAAATTTCTTGTTAGAGATCCATGATGTTCTGGTTAATGTTTGACTTACACAGACGGATGTTTTAACTGTCAAAGGACTTGTTGGATGCCACTTATTAAGAGTGACTGCGTGAACCACTTGAATTAAATTACGGGTTTGACTTTAATAGTGCTTTCACTTTTCAATTTGGAATGAAACACTTGCCAGTTTATACCCTTCTCTGTAAGCCCTATAAGTTCACATATATCAGCTAAGACAAATATAAACATTTACATGATAAAAGAATGAACAAGTGGAAATATACCATTAATGAGAAAGCCACCGAAATGAAGAGCAACATTGCTAATGGGATAACGTACTTATTCAATACCAGGGAAAAAAATTTGATAAATAAACAAGAAACTATAAGTAAATTCGAATCTTAAATCAAATAGATAAATGCTTCAATAAAGAACAATATTGATATTCCATCAAATGCAAAATTTGTGGTGTTTATTTCTCAAATATCAATGTTTTACCATATTGGGCTAGGATTAACGACATGAGAATCCATGGTGCTACATATATATATATATATATATATATATATCAATGGCGGCTGGCAAGCTCCGCCTCTGAGCTTTCGAAATGTATCTGAGGGAACATTGCCATAAGAAGGGTGATACATAAATATATATATGTATATAAATTGATCTAATTATATTATATATATATATAAATTGATCTAATTATATTGGATAAAATCACACTATTTCATTCCAATGGAAATAATTACAGATCTTGACTTTCACATTAAGATAATCAATCACAATATTATTGTTGCTGATATTAATTTATATTAATTCCGTGACAAATTGCTTTGATGCACAGCTTACAATGAGCAAGGAAGGTATCTGAAAGCAGAGCCAAAGTGTCCAAGAAAAAAAAACCGAGTTTAAGGGCTGATCTTAGGTTGTCTTTGGATCCACCCTCCTTTGTTTATGAAAGAGTCAACATTTATTAAATAGCTAAAATCCTCAGGAGACAGGTTCTTCTCCCCATGGCACACGGCCGGTCTTGTTTGCCCCAGGCCTTCACAATCAACCTCCGCATAAACTATAGAATCTCTGCACAAATTTTATAAAAGAAACTTTCAACAACCATGAAGATGAGTATTCGATCAATTCGATTTTAAAATATCTGAAATCGAGTAAACTAAAAGAATTTATAAAACCAACTAAACTGACCAACAAACCAAGAAGCTTAAAACCAAAATTTTCGACTATGGCAGACAAGGGGCATCATACTACCAGCTTGGTTGGATGGTAAGATGGGTTGAGTAATGTTTTTTTTTTTTTTTTTAAATTATGGGTAGGGTTATGAGTAATGGAAATACTATCAATAATATTATTTATTTATTATTTATTTATTCATTGATTCGGTTTAATCAATTTTCAGTCAATTTGTTCGTTTTTGGACTTTTTGCGGAACTCGAAGACAAACCATGCTTAATTGGTTCACTAATTATAATTTAATTGAAGAAGTTAAATCTTACACTTTGCCAACATAATTCCACGCTGACCAACCCTCCGGAACAATGATGTCGGACATCTGTGTTTGGTAAAATAGTACTCTGGAATATTGTCTATATGCTCTTCCTAGATAAGTCGGAAGGGTTCCGTAGATCGAACAATATTTAAACACGAAACCACTATTATCAGTCGTCTTGTCTTGTCCTTGAGCAGTGATATAAGCTGTCACGCCTTGAGTTTGAACCGTTATTGTTACATTTATGATGCATCTCCGCATGAAATTTGAGTGTAAATATACAAGGAGTTGATGATGACTTGTGATAATTCAATGTAGAGGGGAGTAAGTAGAGATGACAATGGAGTTAGATGGGAGACATGGATTGCTTTTTCCATCTCCACTTCACTTTTATATGGATGTTGAAAACATCCGTTTTATAGATGTTGATTGTATCCACAGTTATTTTGTAGTGTTTCATGAATATATAAAATATTTTAAGCGGTAAAATAAATGAAGGGGATGGAGTGAAATAAGCATTTAATAAAATCGCCCATCCATTCCATACTAGTTCTACTTTTCAAAAATAAAAAATAAAAAACTCCTCATTCTATACAAAGTTTATGAAGTAGATTGAGTTTTGCCAATCTTAAAACTAAGGGGATTAATATGGTAACTGACTACCTGATAAATTGATCTGCCATAACCCCAGATGAAATCCATACCACCTTGAATATAGCAACTTCCAAAATAGTAATGACCTAGTGAGTCTGTCAATGTGTCCGGTAAACTTACAAACCCACATCTGTAAAATGCTGCCTTGTCTCCATTGACCAGAATTGGTGGTGCAGGTGTCCATATAATTGGTTTTCCGTCTTGAATACTATAATAATTCTGTCATAAACAAAAAAAAAAGTTATTAGTTCAAGGCAGCATTGGATCAAAATATCTAGAAAAAAATCCACAAATATTTAAAATCATATTCAATCATAGTGTTGGATTTGGTTTTGGTTTAGTTTTTATTGAATTCAGTTTAGTTAATAATTAATTATGTTCGATTCAATTCAATTTTCGGTTTATAAACGCAGGAAAACTTGCTTAGTTAAGATAAAAGGAAAATTTCAATTTGGTAACCATATTTTCAATTTTGTCCCCAATATTTTCAACTTTGGCAAATATAATTAATTTATTAAACTTGTTGGTTTTAAATTTTATCATTATTAATTTGATTCTCTTTGGTTTTTAATTAATTAAATATTATTATACATAATATTTACTTAAATTAAGAACTTTTGTTTCAATCAAACAAAAAAAATCTAATTCAATTATGATACGTCAATTAATATTTTCTTTATACAAAATAATTACTTTGTAAAATCTCCTTAATTTTTTATTTTTTCATTTTTTCTAAAAATTAAATTGAGAAGTTAAAATTTGTGCCTCAAATGTTATTTTTTTGTCATATATAACTGATCGGCCCACAAAAATTTTTTTGGCTTTACCCTTGGCATAAAAATAAATATTTTATTTCTAAATTAGTAAAAGAAAAACTTTAATATACTATAAAATTATATTTTTTTTTAAAATTTAAAATATTAATAAACTGAACTAATTTGAATTGGCGGAATACGATTTGATTTAGTTTAATTTTGCATGATATTCGATTAAATTTTGGTTTAGTTTATTATCACTCCGAAAAATATCACTACCTTGAATAAAAACTTGTCAATCCCTTTGGTATTAGCTCAAGATGTCAAGATTTTTGGACATGGTTAAAATTATTTGGACATAACTTTCTTAATTCGTTCGATTCAACTTGAATTATTATTTAATAATAAAAAAATATTTTATTTAAATTTAATTATAAAATATATAAATAATACCTTAAATGTTATATCCAGAGCAACAACTTGTTGAGCATACAATGAAAAAGTGGTACAATTAATAGCATCACCCCATCTTCAAACTGGATAATAGTGCTTCTTCTTGACTCACCTTGAAGAAGAATTTTTGGTTTATCTCGAGGGATAGTTACTTTTTCATAAACATATGCAAGCCACAAGATTAGAGCTACAAAGCAACATTAAAAAAAAAAAAAAAGCCAAACCAAAGGTTAAACCAACGAGACTTTCAGTTATTAGTTTAACCGATTCAACCAATTGATCAAATTGTATTTAAAAAAATTTAAAAATTAAATATGTAATTTTAATAGTAAATGAATATTAAATATAATAATATTTAATAAAACATATATTTTATTTATTGATATAATCTTTAACATAGATTCAATGGGTTTAAGCGTTAAAAGGTCAAATCTCATAACCACCCGTAATAATTTTTTTTTTATAAAAAATAAATTTAAAATCGATTTTTACTAATTTTTATTTATTCAACTGGTCTGACCGACTAATTCAGTTCAATATAAAACACTTTGTTGGTTTATAAAAGACAGAGAGAGAGAGAAAGAGAGAGAGTTAGAGAGTTTGAGCAGTAGTTACTTTTATATGCCGGCTTTAACATGAATACAAATCCATGCATTATTATTTGATGGGATAGAATCGATGGCTTGCTGGATAGTGGTGAAATTCCCACTGCCTGATTGATCGACTGTGATAGTCTGGGCAATTACTTCTTGTTGAATTTTTCTAACGTCTGCCTTGATTAAGATGAAAAGGATTGAAACCAGCAGAGAGTACTGGAGAAGGAACTAGAAAAACTTCATATTTCTGAATGTACCCTAGAATGAAAGATGAATGCTAGCAGAATCTTAAATGTAATCAAAGAAAAAATGTTATGCCTTAGCTGGTTTCAACTATTCCATTCAAATAAAATTAGCTGTGATGTTACAATTGGAAATTTATAAAATTTTTGGCTACTAATCTACCATTTGCTGATAGATAATCAAAGAATCAGGGAACTTGATGATTTAACAAATCATGATTTTCTCAATTAGGAAAACCTATGTTAATTAGAAAAAACAAATTGCTGATTTATGGTAAGTTCTTAAATTGCTTTGATATGGGATCTGGTTCGGTAGCTTGAGGAGTGAAGGAGGGTGTGAAGCTTTATTTATACAACATCAGAGCTGCCTGCACATGTTGAGAGAGCAACGAATCTCGCAGTCGAGAAGGCAATAAAGGATTCAGTGTTGCAAGGCTTGACTGCCAAAGTAAAGATGCAGCTAAACGAGCTCAAACAGAACCACATCAGGAAGAATGAAGATCTTCTTACCTTTGGCTCTTCCGCTGAAGAGGAATTAGCTCTAGTGATCGAATGCGATCAATTTACTTAAGCTTCTTTGAGAGATGTGACTGGATTCTAGCATAGCACACATTGTTGGTGGCTGGAAGGGCTTGAAGGGTGCTGAGTTAATTGAGTTTAGAAATGGCTGATCAGGATTTTGACCATGCATCGGTCCCCTCGAGATGATTCTAAGTCACTAATGTTGATCAAATAAGGTGAGAATATGGCATAATTGAACAAATAAATTAGAAAGTTCCATAATTAAGAACATAACCTTACTGGCTCAAATAAGACCCCTCCGAATATCTTCCCATTAACAGTTGCCGTCATCAGGAAACCCGAATCGAAAGCTCCATCAACTTTACAATGACCTTTAGATCAAAGCTGAGGATAAAAACCCAAGCGAGAAGCGTGAACAAGTGGAAATATACACATAAACAAAAAGGCACCAAAAAGAAAAACCAACATTGCCATTGGGATTATATGCTTATTCATTAATACCAGGAAAAAAATTGGTCAATAAACAAGAAAGTTTAGGTAAATTCGAATCTTCAATCAAATAGATAAATGCTTCAATAAAGACAAATATTGAT
>JBBYHK010000008.1:1129190-1142582 GCA_038382065.1 Adansonia grandidieri
ATATATAAATATATAATTATTAAATATTAAATATTAAAAGTTCGGTTAATTCGGTTAATTCGGTTATAATTTTACTACCCGATAACAGACCGAATTAACCAAATAAATCGACATAAAAAACCGATATAACCATCGAACCGATTTAATCAAACCGAATTAACCAAATTTCATCGGTTAAATCGGTTAAATCGGTTTGAACCGACTTATGCTCACCTCTAGCTATAGCAGCAGCTAGCCACAATGGCATTATGGAAATATTTTGACACCAAAAGGGTGGATAAATAGCTTGACTAGTATATTAACATCAAGATTCAATCCTTTAGTCTTACCGCACTAGTCAGCTAGCATCTGCATCTTTGCATCTTTCTTTACAGGTTGAGGAGTTTCAAGTTGTAGAAAAAGATGTCTCTTGTCACCGAAGAGATCAAAGCCAGTGCATCAGAAATCTACCATGGAGATGAGATATGCCAAGAGAAATCAAAGTTCTTGCTTCAGGAAGTCGGCATGCCCAGGGGACTTTTGCCATTGAGAGACATCGAAGAATGTGGGTACGTGAAGGAGACAGGTTTCGTGTGGCTCAAACAAAAGAAGAGCATAACCCACAAGTTTGAAAAGATTGGGAAACTGGTTACCTATGCGACTGAAGTCACGGCTTTTGTTGAGCCAAACAAGATCAAGAAGCTGACTGGGGTGAAGACCAAGGAGCTTTTGGTTTGGATCTCACTCAGTGAAATCTATGTTGACGATCCACCCACTGGCAAAATCACTTTCAAGACCCCTGCAGGGCTTTCCAGGACTTTCCCTGTGTCTGCTTTTGAGATTGAAGGTGAACAAGTTAAGGATGCCAAGGAGAAGAATGAAACAAAGAAAGCGAATGAGGCATTGGCAGTGAAGGAGATCTAGAGTCTTAGTATCTTTAAACTAGTGTCTTTCACTAGTATTACTAATTAGTAGCAATCAATAAAGAAAAGGTGCTTACAGATATATTGCATGATATGGTAAGTACTACATATTTTCAGATGGACCTAAGAGATGATCTACGTTGCATTGTTGCTTCAACCTATTGGAAGTATAATACTCTGTTTTCAACGAGAAGCCTACATTTTGTCTTTGCTTCTACCTATTGAAAGTGTAACCAAATACATAATTTGACTACTAATAGTAACACTTCATTCAATAATTCTTGAATTTTCAAGATTGATGGATCATGTTAAGATAAAAATAACCTTTCATTTTTGGAATCCATTAAGTCAGACAATCTGGTAAAGCGAGCACTGCAACATGAACAGGAATGGTTACCAGTCACCGCCTCAAATAGACCTCTTCCACAAATCAACCCATTAGATGGCCCATTTATAACTTCAATCAAATTGTTTAACACAATTGACCAAGGCCATGGCCCAAAATCCAGCCTCCGACCAGCATGGACGTGTGCATTTACCATCACTTGGTATTATTGCTGAAAAACAAGGCTTGGGCTAAAGAAAAAATTTTGTTTTAAAAGTGCAGTGAAAAATATAATTATAAAAAATTTAAGTATTTAAATGGATATTATGATAAATTGAAATGTACAAAAAAAAATGCATAAATAATAAAAGTAAAAACAAAGTGAGAATAAGAAAATCATTTCGTCTTTAGAAAGTACGTTTGAACCATCAAGATCACAAATTTTTAGTTTCTAGGTTCAGGTTTTTAAACTGTAATTTTAACAGCAAAAACAAACTTTTTTTTAACCCGTTTGATATTATTGTAGCACTAAAACTCAGCTTTTAACCTTAAAAACGTGCCAACATCGATGCTACCTTTTAAGTTGAGATAAGACAACTCTGTTTTATTGCTTGGACAACCTGCATGATTAATTTGAGTTCACTACAACCACCCCCTCCACAAATGTAATTTTCAGCGATTTAATGAATATAACCACACAAACAAATTGTACGAGAAAGTAATGCATCATTAATCCTTCAGAGAAAAACTAGGCAAGTCAATCGACCTGGTAGAGTAAGCCATCCATACAACTGACGTTTTAGTATGCTCTACTTAGTTCATGTTGTTTTTAAGGTAAGTTCAGTCTCAAAAGAATGCCTATGAATGCCTAAAATTGGTTACAGAAGCAATCATCAGCACCAAATACATTAAGCTGAAAAGCAGAAAAGATTTGGCTTCACTTTGATTCATCAGAATAAAGGCCCCAAGCTTGGAGTATTGCTGATAGCTTGCCTTCTGCCGCGATTATGACTTCAATGCCTGAGTAGAAGCAAATCACAAACAACCAATAATTAGTAAAAAAAAAAACAAACTTGTAATTTCATAATTGGTGCATGGAATACATTTTCTGTGAAGGATGCCAAATTGAAACTTGGAAGAAAAAAAATGGGTGTGGGATAAGCCACTTTATGAGAGTTATATTCCAACTGCCAATTTTATATAAAAGATGAACAAGTTGCCATCATTTGACAAAGCAAGCATGTAATTGCTAATTGGTAACTTGCGTTTAATCACACATATCTTTTTTTTTTTTGGATAATGTAATCATGCACAATCACTCTCAACCTCTCGCGCATCCATTCAAGAATTTGTTAATTGCAGATTTTTAGAAAATAAAAGGATGTGATTTGTCAAAATCAAAATTTTAAATAGTAGACAGATTCAGGAACTAAAGGTCTAAATCCGTACTTAAACACCAAACATACAAACGAATTAGCAAGTTTAGAGAAAGGTAGACCATGTTTTTAATTTCTCAAGCAAACCTCATGCAACACCATTCAAGAGCACGTACCGACAAAGATGTTGAAGGGGGTTAAAGTGTTATACCTGGGAAGCTGCAATCCATTTTCCATCAATCCAGTCCTGATGTAGCCTTAACTCAGAGTGGTCAAACTTCATTTCCTCCTTGGTGTTCTTAAAATACACTTCATAGTTTGAATCAGAGAGAACTCTAGAAATCACACCCACCCACCAGCCATCCTTGTACAAAGCATCAACTTCATCAAACTTTTGGAACCGATCAGTCACAACAATTTCCGGTGGACAAGGCCTAATGTGCAGGGTATCATACTCTTCCTTTAGGAAATCAGTGTCATCTTCAGTTCTCAAGCTCTCATACTGAATTAGGTACCTGTCCTTCCCCACAGCTTTAACAATAGTTGCAGCAAACCAAGCACCTTCAAAACCATCTTCATCACTGGCCACCTCAACATGTTCTCCCTCACAGAACTTTTTATCTGCTGTTATCTTGCCAGACTCCAATTTCTCTTCACAATCAGACTTTAACTTCTCATTGCTGGCTGCATTGTCATACTCCAGCTTCTCTTGTGTAACAACTTTGTCATACTCCGTCTTTCCTTCAGTCACTGCTTTATCAGACATGAAATTTTTTTCAGTTATTTTGATGTTAGACTTTTTCTCCTTAGTCTTTCCTTTGTTAGACTTTACTTCTTTCTCAGTTTGTACTTTCTGCAGTTAAAAAAGAGAAAGGATGAGGATGCAAACTACGTAAGACAATAGAATCTATAACCTAGTAGGAAACAGGAAAGAACCATGTACAGAGAATCACATCTTTCTGAACATGGAGGGATTGTTTGGGTCTAACATCCTGCTTCTGCCTTCCATTTTACAATCTATGGAAACTACTCAGATGTATCCCACTCTTTCCCAGCTTCCGTCCTACCCCTAATCTACAAACTTGCACAAGTATATACTTGGTGCAGAGAGGGAGAGACCTAACTCCTCTTGTTAGTCAATTACGCATCCATCAATTGTTAATTACGAAGTACAAATAATCTAAAACAAGATAAAAAATTACAACCAATTTTCAGAAAAAAGTTCATATAATGACTTCCAAGTTTATACATTCAATCAGTAAAATAGGTTTCAATCAAGAAAATTGAATAGCAGTACCAGTTTTCTGAAACAGGACTGCTATCTAATAGCATGTTTGTCAAAGTTTATATTCAGTAAGTGATATATACCTAGATCCTCAAACAGATAGCCTATTACTTTTATTGTCTTCATAACTAACAAGAAATGTATTCAAACAACATTAGACTGAAATAGATACAGAGAAATAGATCTCCCAAAATAATATGTATCAGTTACAAACGTTCTAAAGAAGTATACATTCCAAGAAACAAATCATACATCCCAATTTCTTGCATTTTCACTATCTTTCCCCTGTATTTCCCCCAACAAGAATTACCCGAAAAACTCAAGTTACGAAAGAAAAGGTGAAAAAGTAGCAAGAAACAAGGTATGCCCAAAAGAATTTACCTCCTCCACTTGCTCATCTCCCTCCAATGGTGGCGTCCAAGACCCATTAACCCACTCTCTATGAAGCCTCAACTGATCCTCTCCAAACTCCAACTGCTCTTTCGACCTCTTAAAGTAAACATGGAACTTTCCATTCTCCAACTCCTTAGTAATCACCCCTTCCCACCAGCCGTCATTGTGAAAAGCATCCACCTCTTCGCCAAACTTGAACTTTCTTGCTCTTTCTCGAGGTGCCAGAGGGCGTAAATCCACAGCGTCAAAGGTCTCCTTCAAGGGTTTAGTACCGGCATCGTCTTGGAAAAGATGGGTGTATTGGACTAGGAACTTGTTGGGGTTTCTTGAAGAAGCGCGCTTGGTGATCGTGCCGGTATACCATGAACCTCGGAAGCCAGGGTCGTTGGAACTTATCTCAACTTGCGAACCAGTTTGCAGGTGCGGAGGGTCGTCGGTGGCGGGGGCTGTGGTGGGCTTTCGTTTTGGAGGCATTTTCCGTTTTTTTTTTTTTGGGGGGGGGGTGGGGGGGATTGAGAGCTACGGGTTTTACTGTTGGATCTTTTGGCGGGAGTGAGAGAATGTGAGGATGCCAATGAGATTCCGCTCCGATCTGAACTGCCAATCAATAATTTTACAACTTTCCTGTTTTTGGGTGATACGAGGAGTCGAGGACCCAACCCAACCCAAGCGAACTGCCTGGTGCCTGCGAGTAATAAAGACTAGGCTTTTTTTCTACAAATAATGTAATTTTTTTAATTTTTCTTTTTATGTTATTTTAAAATTAATTTTTTGAAATGTGTTGATTTCCATTCTACATTGAGAACTCGACAGAAAATATGGTGAGAAGAATGTACCCAGCATTTCGGAGACTTGCATTGAAAACTTGCCATCTAAGACGGTGAGTTTTTAATATATTTTTTTCTTTTATTCCTTCTTTTTTTTTTTTAATAATAAGATTATGGTTTTAATTTTTTTAAAATTATAGTTAAATATAATACAATTTTAGGTTTATATTTAAATAAATATTATAGATTTTTAATTTTTGATACGATAGTAATGATATATGCTAATAGTTTAAAGTTATTGAGAATTTTGAGCATGTTATATGAGTATAATAAATTTAATACAGATATAAATATACTAATATTTGCAAATTGGATATAAAAATTTAAACAACTTTAATTTATATATAAGTATAAAATTTTACATTAACAAATCATTTACTAGCATTATCGATGTTGCGAACTCTCCTCCGAGCTGTCGGATTTGTAAGGACATTTGTTATGGCAATACCTTCATTCTTGCAAAATCCGTAACGTTTTAGTTGGCATCTCTCCCTAACGTTCATTTCATTATGAATACAACTTGATTTTGGCGACTTTTTGGATTTCTCCGCATATTTGGATTAGGACATAGTTGTAGACTAATATATTCCAACCAATAATCTTCATGCTCGATGGGTTGAAACTCATGTCGATAGACATTGGATATAGTCTCCAATTTATAGACATTGTCCACATATAGCATGTAATCTATACGGACACGGGCACAAACAGCAACAACATGTGAAAAGGAGTACTTTTATGCTTGAAACTTTATACAGTCACACTATCTCATATTAAGATTGACTTTGTAGTTCGAAGCTACAACTTATTCTTATGGGTTTTCTAACTCTTCAACCAGAAAAGATTGGTTAGCTCACGTAAACCCACAAACAAATTGAGAGTTAACTTTCCTTCGATTTTCTCGCATGTCATCAGCTCTATTTATAGAGCCCGAGCTCTTCGTTTCCTTTCTCCCCTTCCCTGTGACCTTAACTTTTTTTTTTAAGGATTACGGACCCTGCCAAAGAGAAATTGACAAGTACTTTGGCCATGAATATCAAGACAACTCTTTTAAAGCTATTATAATTTTAAGGGGCAGTCTAAATTTGTCCAAAACTCAAGCTACTTGCTCTATCTTAGTCTATATGACTCTGTTTTAGTTTAGAATTTTTTTTTGAATTTAAATTGACCTTATTTAATTTAAATTATTATTTAATAATAAAAATTATATAGTTAATAATGAAAATGAATTTTTTGTATGAAATTTCATTCACAAGCTCTTGATTTGTAATCATGAAGATGGAATTGAATTCATGGAATAAATCCTAGCAATATTTGATACGATTGATATGCCAAAAGTCAAAATATACGACATGACACAAATACAATTCTCAAAATTTATATAATACAAATTATAAACGTATCAAAAATTTGATATAAATATAAAAAAAAAAAAAAACTTTAAACACAATTATGACAAGATAAAATATACGAATATAATAAAATATATGAATTGCCATGTCAATAACCCTTTTCCTATCGAATTCTTTCAATGAAAAAAATAAAAACACAACAAGAATCAATGGCCAACAAAAGCATGCCATAAATTGGTCAGCAAGCCAAGGGCCCAAGTTATGGAAGAAAAATGAATTTCTATTAATGAAATACAGTATAATATAATCCCAGTCATTTAAACTTTCAATGCCAATCAACCTTGATTATTGATCGGAAAAAAACATATATAAGTATAGTACACTAGTTTGCAATACAATTACAAACCTGTATGTTGGATTTTCAAGAATTGAATAATAATCATGATATGCCACCCTAAACTTGTGGCTGTAGGGTTAAAAGGCTTTCTGCCTTCCAAAGAATAGTGTTCAATTACACAAGTATCCGAGATCTAGCAGCACCACGAGAACATTTCTTCCGGCCGCTTTTGCTAAGAGCACAAACGCAGATCTCAAGAAGCTCGTAGTCCTCCTCCCAGAATAACAAGGAAGTCATCTCTGGGTTCTTCACCATCATTTTAGAGGTCAGGAAACCAGCAATAGTCCATGTTTGGTAAAGTCGAGATTGCTTTCCGATAAACTTTCCACTTCGTGTGTCATAATATTCAGGCCAACGGTCTATTGACAGCCTCTTCTCAGCCAAAGCAATGGCCTTGTTGGCTAGTTCTAATCTGCCCATCTTGACGCATGCCAAGGTAAACTGAAAGAGTAATATGAGATTTAGAGCAAGTATAAACTCATGAAATAATTCAAGGTATTCAAAGAAGCATCATATAACAAACTTGGATATTTAAAACAAGAAGAGGCCATTCTTGACAAAGGCTATTCCAAACTCCACGAAAATTCAAGTTTACCTGCCAGAGAAGTGTTGGCCAAGATCCACCGTTATGATAGGACCAAGGGCTGCTCAAGTTCATTAAGCACACTAGTGTCAGTAGATAATACATAGGATATATATATATATATATATATATATATACACACACACACACACACACACACATGCACACGCACACACAGAGACAGAGAGAGATTCTTCATGATAAAGGGAAAGGCACTCACGTATTCTTTGGGTCACTGCCAGTAATTATGCGCCACTCCTCATTCTCCACTGCAGGATAGCATATCTTGAGAGGCATATGCCCCACAATGTCATCCCATTTGTTTTCGATTAAGTTGAGAATAGCTTCATTCTGTTTTGGAGTGCCCAAGGATGAAATGATGGACCACAGATTCCCAAGTGTGAAGAACCTAAAATCCATGTGAGCTGGCTGTAGATTGCCAATTAGATAGCCACCTTCCTCAGGTATCCAGTCCATAAGCCATGAAGGAATTTGCTCCGGATAAATATTGAATTTGTTGGTAGCATCCAAGGAGTACTCTTCAGTCTTATAACGGTATATCTCATTGATCTTTTTCATGTCAACCCAATAGTATTCTCTGATGTGGAATGATAGTGCATTCAGTCTATTGTTTATAGCTCTCACCAAATTCTTGGAACCCTCATTTACTGTAAGCATCTCACGAGAAGAACGTAGAGCAGCATAAAACAAAGCCTGTAGGCCAAACATGTGGCAGTTAGGAAAATCAAAGTCAAGCTAACAAAAGAAAACTGAATTAAGAGACAACAATCTCGACATAGCAAGGGCAAACTAGAGTCCATTAAAAAATAAGGCAGGGTCCAATACCATGTGCGAATTAAGATAAAATATAGCATCCTGTTTTGGTGTGACAGAGATATCCAATAAATTTAACAAGAGCAGTGCAAAGCAACTTTGTTTGTTGCTTTCTGTTGGGAAACTCGAAATACTTCTAACACTAAACTCACTTGGATCTCGAGGGGATGACCATGAATGCCCATCCTTCTGTCTATCATGCAGGATCCATCAGTGACCAACAAAGAAGGAAACATATCAAATCCGTCAGATAAACACAAGTTGAGTATCAGTTTCATTCCTGTTTGAACATCCACTCTCTCTTGCAATGCATAATCACCAGTGATCTTCCCATATGCCCTCAACAATATAATCCACCACAATCCTATCAAAAAAGTCAATTCAATAAACTGCGTCACTTTATCAATGTTCTCTCTGGGCAAGAACTTTAAAAAAAAAAAAAACATTATGATTGCTGAAGATGAAAGGTCCAACATCCTCATTCTTAACTAGCCAGTCATTGTAGTAAAAGGTCTATGAAGTTGCAATATACTAACCAGAGTCCACCGGTGCAACACGACCAATAGCTGATTCACCAAAATCTGGATCTAGCACTTCCTCAAACTTTTTGTCATCGAGAGGTACAGTTCTAACCTTAAAACTTGCAGGCATCAAACCCTGGCCAGGACTATAGCAGTCCACAGTTTTCTCCCAACTCTATATCAAAAATAACAAAAATGTTGTTAAGTTTTAAAGTAACAATTTTGCAAACTGATCAGGAAAATGTTCAATCTACATAGTACATAGCAAAACACATATCATCCTCTAGATTGTGTTTAGATGTGTCTCAAGCTCCCAGAATGAGGAAAAGAGGCATAAAATTGATTACATTAAGTAATAAATTCCCAAATTGCTATAACGATTAAAAGGAATCTAAAACACAATACACCAACTTTACGGTGAATATGCGCGTTGCATTTGTTTTCACACAAAGTTGACAAAGAAAAACAGCTATATGGAAAAGCATTAAGAAAAATACACCTTGAGTTGCTAGAACGGGAGGTTAGAAAATCAAGAAATGAAACATCATGAGGCGTCTTTTCCCAGCTTTTGATCTTTCATAACATTTTAACATGTAATTGCAGTAGGAAAGTAAGCAGCCACCAATCCATAAAGATAATCAATGACCAGGATATGATAACATCAACAATAACTTAATTAGGCTAGTTGAATGTTAAATAATACACAAAAGAAATGCATACCTAATGCTGCTACAACATTATCCACTAAGGTAAATAAGTGGAATATACGTATACCTGCAACTGCAAGGTATGGAGGAGGAAATTCTTGACAATCTCTCCTTCGCCTTTAAGCAAGAAAGCCAAAGCCGAAGGCACAAAATCACGAATAAAAACCTGATCATAATTCAAAGGCTGCTTATCACCTGGATCATTTGCAGCCATTGTACCAATAGGGGATCCACAATAAGTGACAACTGCATCTCTTAACAAATTCCATGCCTCCTTTTCAATGTCGCTCTCAACTGAGATTCCACTTTTTCCCTCCTCCAAACCCTCCCCAATGTTCTTCACGTTGTTTCCACCTTCAGCTAGAGGAATTTCACCTCCTACAATGTTTTCATCCTTGTCAATTCTTTCAACAACAAGTGGCTTCAAATTAATGCCTTTTTGCACGCAAATTCTCTCGAAATTCTTGTCGTTTATGCGGGTTTCAACAGATGTTGAGAGATATCTTACGGCTGATGCTACCACGGATTCAACCGACACACCGTAAGGTATTGAAACTGCCCTCGGTTGGGCAAAAAGAAGACTTGGTAAGCGATTCAACTTCTGCGTATTGCCGATAACGCGCTGAAAACCTACGAATCGAGAAGGGTAGGCGTGGAATTGAGAATATTGACTGAAATTCAATAGAAAAGCTTTGCCGCTGCAGAAAAGGTTACGTTCACAACAAGGGGCATTAAACGAACGTCTGAACCCCAAAAACAATGCATTTCTGAGGTTTAGGGCCCTTGAAGGAAGCTTCAAGGCAGAATTGCTGACGAAATTCATGGCGTTTATAATCAACAGCTAAAACTCCAACAAAAATACGGAGATGGAGAAGAGAAAGACATGAATTTTCCCTTTCTTTCCTTTCCAGTTGAATAAGGAGATTGAAAATAACGTGCCAAAGATGCTTTCTTCTTCTTTTTTGATTGAAAATTAAGAGATTTGTGTGCTTTCTTGACAGGGCAAATTGGGCCTAGAGTCTTTAGGAGAAGGAGGGAAATGAACGTGACTCTCATAACGACGGCACTTATATATATAAATGGTAGGGCCACTTACTGCTTATTTCCCATAACAAAAGGAAAAAGACAAATTGTCTTCGATAACTTATATATATATATATATATATATATATTCAACAATTTTTTTTTTATATCTCTATGATGGGTGGGTGAATCCCTTCTTTTGGTATGATTTTTGTTTTAAACTTTGAAGGGCAATGTGATTTAGTTTGGCTATAAATAATGAACCGTTACAATTGTTTTTCACTTTACAAGAGATGCTAAAATGCTTACATTTTTTAGGCATGGATCATCTACTTACTTCCTCTTTCATACTTTCACAAAAACCACTTTGTTAAAACTTCTTCTTAGCTTCTTAGCCTTAGCTATATATATATATATATATATATATATATATAGCCTTCGTTCAAGCTCTTCAGTCTTGTCCACAAAAAAGTTTTAAAAAGGAAAAAAAAAATTTGACTTTGGGTTTGTACGTAAATTTGTTTATAGGTTAGATCAAATCAGATTTTGATCGGGTTTAAGTATGGTATTAATATTAAATATGTTTATTCAAATTTGATCCGGCTTGAAATATGAATTTTAAATTTTACCCAAACCTATTTATATTTATAAATAGACAGTCCAAGCCCATTTAAGCCTGCTCATATTATATTTTTTATAATTTATTTTTCTAAAAAAATATTGTTTTTATTAATTTAATAATTTTTATTTATTAAGTTTATAAATATAAACAATTTAACTTAATTTTTAAAGTTTATATTATAATATTATATATTATTTATATGAAAAAAATTATATAATACATAAAATATAAAATAAATATATATAATAATAATAAAATGGGTCAAGCTCGGACTTTAAAACTTAAATTTAAAGTCTAACCTATTTTTTAATCGAATTTAATATATTTATTTAAATTTATTTTTTAAATTTAATATTTTTATTTAAATTTTTTTAAATATCAAAAGAACTTTTAAATTTTGAAAAGTAATTCGACACTTGAGGGATCTATTTGTACGTTTAGAACAGCAGTCAACGATATGTAAAATAGATGAATATCAAGATCAGTTTAGCATTGTTTTGATCGTTGGATTAGCCACACCCGCGTTAAGTTAACTAATTCGACGACTGAACCATTGAGAAAGCGCCACGCATGTATCACAGAGTTAATAGATCGGACATTTGATCCGAAGCCAAACTCTATCCTTTTGCTACTGGCCTGCTGCCACTGCCACGCATGCGAGCTGTCGGAAAATGGCTATCATACTTGACTCGCTCATACCCCCGAGTCGACCCACCCTTCCGGCTCGCCTTTCCACGCCTTTCCCTTCTTCTCCTTCTTGTCTTTGCACTCGCGGAACCCAAGTGGTAAACTGTTTAACCACTACTTACTTCCCCATCTTTGTCATTTTTATGGTTTTTTTTTTTCATTTCGTTGATCAATTTTTTTATCTACTGGTATAATATTGTAGTGGTAATGATGATTCCATGCATTTGGTTATGTAAATTTTCATTTGTGGTTAGCGATTTCATGTTGAGAATACATGAAAAAGAGAGAAAAGAAAGCGTCCTTGGGTTGTTTTTGCAAATGGGTCATCGTAGGAAAACAAGCTCTCATCTCAGTCCCAGATATATTCAAAGAATTGAACTTTCATATTCGTTAGTTATATGATAGGAGATTTGTTTAACAAAGAAAAAGTTGATTGTGATTAGCAGTGAACTTTGTAGGCATTGGAGTTGAAAGAGATTGGATTGTGTTGAAAAGGGACAACAAAACATCAATTTTGATTTTGTTAAGGTTGTCAGTATTCATGTCATGATATTTGTTTTTTTTTTTTTTTCTTCCTCTATTG
The DNA here is from genome assembly GCA_038382065.1 of Adansonia grandidieri. Taxonomy (NCBI): domain Eukaryota; kingdom Viridiplantae; phylum Streptophyta; class Magnoliopsida; order Malvales; family Malvaceae; genus Adansonia; species Adansonia grandidieri. Next base: position 1,141,608 of record JBBYHK010000008.1, read on the forward strand.
TATTATCAGACCAAAGCTTTTTCAATCCCAAGAAGGAACGCAATGGCCTTGATCTTGTCAAGTTATATTTTCGCAGAAGTTGGTTTACATGAGATTGCATTAGCTCAACAATCTGTTGGGTTTAGGGAGTACATAGATACATTTGATGGGTATTCATTCAAGTACCCTCAGAACTGGATTCAAGTTCGAGGCGCTGGAGCTGATATATTCTTCAGGGACCCTTATGTTCTTGATGAAAATCTCTCAGTGGAGTTATCCTCTCCTTCATCTTCTAGGTATAAGACTGTTGAAGACTTGGGTCCTCCACAAGAAGCTGGAAAGAAAGTACTGAAGCAGTACTTGACAGAGTTCATGTCAACGAGGCTTGGCGTGAGGCGTGAATCCAATATACTTTCCACTTCCTCAAGAGTTGCCGACGATGGAAAGCTATATTATCAAGTTGAGGTGAGTCAGTTTTTGTGTTGGAACTTGGAAGGGGATAATAATATATATAAGAACATGTTGTACTAGACAGACAAGGTTACTACCTATGTTTCTTGAAGTACCCTGTCATAGTTGCAAACGTAGATACAAAAATATAATCTTTTAAGTATATAAAATTTTTTTAAAAAAAATTAAATATATTCATGGTGGATATATATTAGTATTTGACACTTACACTTAAATTTGAGTAACATAGGCGACTACCATCTTTCATAAGACATAATCTACGTATGATTATATGTGTATCGGATTTCTGTTTTTGCTTAGGTGAACATAAAGTCATATGCAAACACCAATGAACTTGCTGTTATGCCACAAGACAGAGTGCCTAGATTGGAATGGAATCGGCGCTACCTTTCAGTTCTTGGAGTTGAAAACAACCGGTTATATGAGTTGAGATTACAAACACCAGAAAGTGTATTTGTAGAAGAAGAAAATGATCTACGCCAAGTCATGGATTCTTTTAGAGTGAACAAGGTGGCAGCCTGATCG
>JBBYHK010000008.1:1189499-1213450 GCA_038382065.1 Adansonia grandidieri
TTAAATAGGGTGATATATATTATCATGCTAAAAATTTAAAACTCTAAACCTCGTGATCCACGAGAGTATAAAAATGGAACTAATTAATGGGTTGAAGAAAGGAGATATGCGTAACCTCCTTCCGCCGGCCTAAAGCTAAGCTAGTAACTGTTTGCTTACCTTATTCCATGACTCGGACCACAAGTTATGTTCTTTATATCAACGTCATAGCAACCAGCCCCGATTGATACACAATCATCACCTAAAGGGATCATTAATGTAATATATCGAAATTATTTCCAAGAATAAGCACCCTCTTTTGATTATATAATCATGTTTCATAATCATAAAGAAAAATTACCGTTGGATATGATAGAATTATATATTTGCACATTTTTTGTGTTCTCTATGTGAATTCCATCGGTATTGGGACTTTGAGCTGGTGCTTTGATAGTCAGTGATTCTACACGAATGTCATGGCAAGCATCGAACCTGAAATTGAACTGGGGACTGTTCTTGATTTTAAGTCCTTTAACACTCAAGTTAGAGCTCATGAAAAACCTTATAGCCTGCATTAACAAAGCCCAATGATAAATCTTCAAAAAATAAAAGAAAGAAAATGCTTCTTTTTGTCTCTTCTTTTTTAACTAGGAAAGCGACTTAAGTGCAAGTCTATATCTGCAGCATTAGGTAAAGGGCATGGATATCCAGGAAATCTTCTTGTATGTTGATTATAGTTAACTTTAGCTGAATAAGTCTCGATTATGTACTTACTACTGGGCTATCGCAGGGACCAGGCATTGTTGTTCCATTAATTCCCTGCTTAGTAGACATACGATGTTAGTTATGGACTTTAATTATGAAATAACAGGAATGCTAAACATGGCTGTGGATTACTTTGTGAGGCTTGCAGGGAAGATTCCACCATTTCTCTCCCCTGCCATCTATAAGGCCACCACCTTTCATTGCCATCCCATTGATTCTGTAGAAGACTAGCCATTCCCGTTTGCCGATATTTCTTGGCCAAGAATCAGGTCCATCAGGTGGCATTATGGTTCCATCAATCTTCCCATCACCATAAAAAGAAATCAAAGGTTAGAATTCGTTGCTTTTTTTTAAAAAAAAAAAAAATCTCATAATTGATTTAAGGAATACCCCCAATGCTAAACCGAATTGGCAACATTTATTACCTGAAACACAAGGCCAGCAGTCTTACAAGGTCCTGCAAAAATTGTAGATTGTAACATGAAGGAATGGCCATTTGGAACAAGGAAAACAGCTGATTCATTCTGGCAAGCCATGTCCCAAGCCAGCTTGAATGCTTGAGTATCATCAGTGATGCCATCCCCAATAGCACCAAAGTCAAGTACATTGAAGACACTGGAAGGATTATTAGGGGACTTTGCACTGTAACTTGGACTAGAGGCAGCAGCTTCTGGTGGAGGTGCAGGTGGAATAGAGACGTGAGATACAATGTGGAGTTGTTCATGTTCTGAGCGGCTATGATGTCTGCTTTGAATGTTAACAAAGAAGATGCGTGAAGAGATAGAGAAAAGCAAGAGAAAAACTTGATGGAAGGGCATGTTGAGCATACCTTTAGCTTGAATGAGGAGGGATCTAATGGAAGTATCCTCCTCTTATTAAGCAAAGCCCCCACTATCGTAGGTTTGGCCTTATATATACTAGGTATAGCCAAGTTCTCACTTTTGACATTCAAAGAATTTGTCATTTCTTTTCTCACCCAAAGATCATGAAGATAAAGAGAAGCAAGGTCCCTAAGTTTTCGGGAAGCTGAGAGAAGTAAAAGGAGTTGAGATGAGTAAGTGACCACTGACCACTTGGAGCACGAGAACAATTTGCAAAGAGATGTCAGCTGAAAAAATCAGTTGCAATGTAGGAACTCTCAGTGGAAGCTCCATTTGATTTGTGGTCAACTCTCAATCTGCAACTAGGATTATAATAGTTGCCGAAGCCAACCAGTTCCATTCTCTATAGGGGTTGGCCTCTTTTCTAGATAATGTGGAAGCTGCATTCAAGTGCTGAAGCAAGATAAAGCTAAAGGGAATATGGAGATATGGGATGGGGCCGTAGTAAAATCAGCAGTGCATGCTTTTGCTGTTCGTTTCATTCTCTCCTTCTGGTCCCAGTTTATTTATCTATTTATTTATTTATTTCAGAATCAAAAGTTTAAGCACATTTTCGGATTGAAGATGAAAGGAGATCTATGTTGATCTGACTTTTTATTTTTTTTGAAATATCGTTGTTCGACATCCGAATCCAACAACACATATTCGGACACAGGTCTAAGTTCTCATCTAGTTCTGGTTTTGGGTCAATAGAATTTCTGATCTTCTTCTTTAAGATTTACACGATGAAAAAGCTTCCTTTTGTGATGCTTTACAAAAGAAGCCTTCAGTTGACAGATGATCCCTAGCTTATCTATGGTGACATAAGTCTTAAGCCCAGTGCCCACTTCAATTTTCATTTTGTCTGACTGTGATGAGAAAGAAGCTGGCTAGATTTAGCATCGTTAAGTAATTTCAGTTTACCTTTGCAATTTGCAAAACTAATGAGGATTGGAAAGAAGGGAATTGACAATGGTTTCATTATTTGCTGTCCCAGAAAAAAAAAAAAAGGTGGGTTAAACATAAAATTAATATTCTACCAACTTCCATGGCCTACATCTCTACAATCTCTAGAACTGAAGTTGTTCTTCCCAATAGAGCTATCCTCCTAATTAGCACATTAACAGATCTTATAACAAAAAGGCTTATATTATATTAAGAAGGTGCACCATTAATTCTTATCATGATTCAACTAATGTATTCATTCCATGAGGGCCAAACCTAAGTCATAGTACAGAATAGACAAGTGCAATATTCCAACTGTCAACAAATAGCCCACAAATATATATTGGAAAAACATGTACAATTTTAAAATTCTTGGGAAAATGAGGGGAATACAAGCTGCAAGGCAACACTTTGAAGTTGAAGGCTATATGACAAGAATTTAAAGCTATATTGGGAACAATCTTCAGTTTTAGGGATTGGGAATGGAAGGGGCAGGAACTTTCAAAAGAATCTGCTTCACAATCCCTAATGTATTGGATGACACTCTTGATGTTCACCTTATGTATGACATATTTGGAGACGATGATCACATTCCTTGCACCAGTGCCACCTCTAGCCATAAATTCCATATAGCTGAAAAAAAAAAAAAGATAAAGAAGAATTAAGTGTGAGAACTATGGAATGAAGAAGAAGAAAATAGAAAGATAGGGTTGTAAATTTGTATTGCATGGGGATCATATCATTGATCATATGGGTTTAAATTTATTTGCTGTGTATTAGCATATGTTTAAAGTAAATGTTAATCAGTAGTGCCTATGTTTATTTATGTTAATTGCCGCTGTGAATTGTGATAGTCGGTCAAGAAGGAATGAAGAGATTTTTTGTGTGTTTTGCCTTGTTTTATTTCGTCTTGTGACTCCTGTCTTGTCTAATTTGCGATTAATATTATAAAACAAATAAATAATAAATTGCTGAATATTGATTGGGTTGGGTTAGGACTTAGGGTGAGATCCAAAACCAAAAGCAAAAGCAAGACCAACCCAATGTTTCCTTTCAGTTTTAATGAATATTGAAGAGTTTCAAGTTTCATTGTTTGAAGGGCATGTCATTGGCGTTGGCATTAGCATTAGCAATTGGCTAACACCAACCATTCCCTAAGGCCAATCTCTCTTGAAACTGTACATATCCAATTCAATCCAATCCACTCCACTCAAACAAATTAACAGTGGCCCAAACTTTCCTTTTAGTTCGTCTATCCACATGCACTTAAACTTACACTTTTAGTAAATTAAATAATGCTAATAACCTAATCATTTCAAATAGATAAAGCAGGCATCACTCCATTCCATCTCTCTTTTTCATCCTTTGATTTGATTTAATTTGATTCATTCATTAATTCATTAATATCATTAAAGAAAAAAATCTAAATAAAATAAAAAAAGTTGACTTAAGCCTCGAGATATCATATATTTCCAACAAAACAAAATATCACGCTAATTCTAAACAAATATATATATATATATATATATGTATATAATATCACGCTAATTCATTGATTCATTTAATCATACATACATACATGCATGCATACATGACATCAGCCTATTTCTTATTTCCAAGTGCTTCCTCTCCTTCTTCTCGATCTTTTCATCCTTGCCATCATCCTTCCTGCCTGCTGCTGCTGCTCCCTTTCCTTTCTCCATTCATAATCCTGTAAATGCTCTTTCATATGATCTGATCCACTTTCTCGCTTTGCCAAAACCCCAAAAACCATCCACCCTTCCATCTGCAAATCTCATCCTCCTTCATCATCTATATCCAAACCTCATCGCTTTTTCTTTGCTGTCTTTTTCATTCACTCAGATCACATCCTCAAAGGTTGGTTCTTCACGTCAACCCAATTTTCTTTACATTTCAGTCTTATTCCTATTTTATTTTATCTAGGTAAGGTAACTGTTTCTTATTTCAGAATCATGGCTTTTTTTTCCCAATAAATTAAAGCTTCCCAATTTAACTTCAATATTTTCGCTTTATGGATAATGAAACAGAAGATGAACTGCTCCATCTTGGAAATCTGATAATTGGGTTTTTGGAATTTTAGCTTTTGTTATCATAAAAATTGAGGATTTGCTAAAGCTAAGGCCATTCCTTGAAGGTGATATATATACACACACACGCACACACGCGCACACACACACACACACACACACACACACACATTTTTCAATTAAAATTTTGAGCTTGAATTTTGTTCTATGATCATTAAATTCTGGTGAATTCAAAGTAATCTGATTTTAGAATTCGTTGCATCAGGACGCAAACATAAACGAGCTGCTGCTTCTGTTCAAGTGGAAACAGAGAACTGTTAAGTTTTTGCTGAGTGATTGCTCTATTTACTGCCTGAAAAACTTCATATGATTTGATTTCAAATTGGTAATTTAGACAGACTGAATATGGTACCAATATTTGCTTTGTCGCATCAATTAATTCAGTGGAGGAAGGCAAGTATAAATGACAAGCAGCAAATAAAAAATGAAAGAGTTTTCTGTTTCGTAATTCTATCCCTCATGGCATGATGACAGTCGTCAGTCTTTGTGTTGTAGTACACTTTGTCAATGGTTTTGAAAGATCAAACTTTTGACTTTGGTAATCATTTTGTTACTTCCTTCACTGATCTGATTATGAATGACATGCTCTGAATAATTTTAAGTGCATGTAGCAGATAGCTAATCGGAAAATATCTATTCAGGCTGAGCTATTGCCAAATGTAGAAGAAGATGGGAACTGATAATTATTTGTTGTTTATCACAGTTTATGCTGGTTCTCACACTCAGCGAGCTTTACTCTCCTTGATTCAAGTTCAGTATTTGGGTGATTCTCAATGGCTGAAAACCGGAATAGAAATGTCAAGCCTGCAAATGGCAAGCATCCAGCAGCTGCCAACCCATATGCCATCAATCTGGAAAACTTAAGCAAACGATTGAAAATTTTATATTCACACTGGAATAAACACAATACTGATCTATGGGGTGCTTCTAGTGCTCTTGCCATTGCAACTCCTCCTGTTTCAGAGGATCTGAGGTACTTGAAATCCTCAGCACTAAATATTTGGTTGGTTGGCTATGAATTCCCAGAAACCATTATGGTTTTCTTGAAGAAACAGATCCATTTCTTATGTAGCCAGAAAAAGGCCTCTTTGCTTGATGTTGTGAAGAAGTCTGCCAGGGAAGCTGTTGATGTTGAAGCTGTTATTCATGTGAAGGCTAAGGGTGATGATGGAACCGGTCTAATGGATAGCATTTTTCGAGCCATCTGTTCTCAGACAAACTCTGATCGTGATGTACCTGTTGTTGGTCACATATCAAGGGAGACACCTGAGGGAAAATTTTTGGAGACATGGGATGAAAAGTTAAAGAATGCAAAATTTGAACTCTGTGACGTGGCAAATGGGTTCTCTGACTTGTTTGCTGTGAAAGATGAAACTGAGCTTACAAATGTGAAAAAGGCTGCATTCTTGACTTCATCTGTTATGAGGCTATTTGTGGTGCCCAAGGTAGAGAAGGTTATTGATGAGGAGAGAAAGGTTTCTCACTCAGCACTGATGGATGATACGGAGAAAACTATATTGGAACCAGCACGAATTAAGGTGAAATTGAAGGCAGAGAATATTGACATTTGTTACCCTCCTATTTTTCAGAGTGGGGGAGAGTTTGATCTAAAACCAAGTGCTTCAAGCAATGATGAGAACCTTTACTATGACTCTACCAGTGTAATAATATGTGCGCTTGGGTCTCGGTACAACAGCTACTGTTCAAATATTGCTCGAACTTTTTTGATTGATGCCAATGCCAAACAAAGCAAGGCTTATGAGGTCCTCCTTAAAGCTCACGAAGCAGCCATCGGTGCTTTGAAATCTGGGAACAGGGTGAACTCTGTTTATCAAGCAGCAGTCTCAGTGGTAGAGAAGGATGCTCCTGAATTAGCCGCGAACTTGACCAAAACTGCTGGGACTGGAATAGGCCTTGAGTTTCGTGAGTCAGGGCTTAGTCTTAATGCCAAGAATGACCGGATCTTAAAACCAGGGATGGTTTTCAATGTGTCACTTGGTTTTCAGAATTTGCAGGCAGAGACAAACAACCCTAAGACTCGAAAATACTCAGTGTTGCTTGCAGATACTGTTATTGTTGGTGAGAAGGTACCAGATATATTAACTTCTAAAAGTTCTAAAGCTTTCAAAGATGTGGCGTACTCATTCAATGAAGATGATGAAGAAGAAGACAAGTTGAAGCTTAAAGCTGAAGATAATGGTAATGAGACCTTATTCTCCAAGACAACACTCAGGTCAGACAACCATGAAATGTCTAAAGAAGAGCTAAGAAGGCAGCATCAGGCTGAACTTGCTCGCCAGAAGAATGAAGAAACTGCAAGGAGACTTGCTGGTGGGGGTGCTAATGCAGCAGATAATCGTGGTGCAGTGAAGACTGTAGGGGATTTGATTGCATATAAAAATGTTAATGATCTGCCCCCTCCTAGGGATTTGATGATTCACGTTGACCAGAAGAATGAAGCTATCCTCTTGCCAATTTATGGAAGCATGGTCCCTTTTCATGTGGCTACAGTGAAAAGTGTGTCCAGCCAACAGGACAGTAACCGTACAAGCTATATCAGGATAATATTTAATGTACCTGGAACCCCTTTCAGTCCGCATGATACAAATTCTCTCAAGTTTCAAGGATCAATATATTTGAAAGAGGTTTCATTTCGCTCCAAGGACTCAAGGCATATCATCGAAGTTGTACAGCAGATTAAAACACTCCGCCGGCAAGTTAATTCTCGAGAGTCTGAAAGGGCTGAGAGGGCAACTTTAGTTACTCAGGAGAGGCTGCAGCTTGCATCAGCCAAGTTCAAGCCAATTAAGTTGCACGATCTATGGATTCGTCCCCCTTTTGGTGGTCGTGGTAGAAAGCTGACAGGTTCACTAGAAGCTCACACGAATGGATTTAGGTATTCTACTTCGCGGCCTGATGAACGTGTCGATGTGATGTTTGGAAACATCAAGCATGCCTTCTTCCAGCCAGCAGAGCGGGAAATGATCACTCTTGTCCACTTTCATTTACATAATCACATCATGGTTGGTAATAAGAAAACCAAGGATGTCCAATTTTATATTGAGGTGATGGATATAGTTATGACATTGGGAGGTGGAAAGAGATCTGCATATGACCCCGATGAGATTGAGGAAGAACAACGTGAGCGGGACCGAAAGAATAAAATTAACATGGACTTCCAGAACTTTGTGAATCGGGTTAATGATTTGTGGGGACAGCCTCAATTTAAAGCACTTGACCTTGAATTTGATCAGCCAATGAGAGAGCTTGGCTTCCATGGGGTACCCCATAAAGCCTCTGCTTTCATAGTTCCAACATCAAACTGCCTGGTTGAGCTAATAGAGACTCCTTTTGTGGTTATCACCCTAAGTGAGATAGAGATAGTTAACCTGGAAAGAGTTGGTCTTGGGCAGAAGAATTTTGATATGACTATTGTTTTCAAGGACTTCAAGCGGGATGTTCTTCGGATTGACTCGATTCCTTCCACATCTCTAGATGGCATCAAAGAGTGGCTTAATACAACTGACCTCAAGTATTATGAGAGCAGACTAAATTTGAATTGGCGGCCTATACTGAAAACTATCACTGATGATCCAGAAAAGTTCATTGAAGACGGTGGATGGGAATTTTTAAACATGGAAGTCAGTGATTCTGAGTCTGAGAACTCAGAAGAGTCTGACCAAGGGTATGAGCCTTCAGATGTGCAGTCGGACTCAGGATCAGATGATGAGGATGATGACAGTGAATCATTGGTTGAATCTGAAGACGATGACAAAGAAGACTCAGATGAAGACTCGGAGGAAGATGAAGGAAAGACTTGGGAAGAGTTGGAGAGGGAAGCAAGCTATGCAGACAGAGAGAAAGGAGATGATTCCGACAGTGAGGAAGAACGGAAGAGGAGAAAGATGAAGGCTTTTGGTAAGGGTCGGGTACCTGATAAGAGAAATCCCAGTGGCAGCCTTCCGAAGAGGTCCAAATTGAGGTGACATGCTTTTGAAAACAATGTGGTAGTTCCTGCAACCTAGTAAAAGATGGTACTCGTACTAAATAAAAATAGTTGCTTTCAATCCTTCTGTAGCATATGTTTAATCAAGGTTTTATTTGTTGCTTTCCATCTCTTTTAATGTGTGTTAATCAAGTTATAAACTTTTACCACTAAAATAGTTGAAATTAAATATTATGGAGGTTTTACATGTAATCTTGGATGCATCTCCCCTTGCTCTCATTTTGCATTCTAGCTTTGTTAATTTTATGAACTTATAACGAGACAAAAAAGGAAGTAGACAAGTGTCATTAGGTTTTTCGGCAAAAATACAGTCATTGTGAATAGTGCAACAAAGATAAACTGCAGAAGGAAATGAGAATTAATCATGTCCTCATAAATTGTGTTCTGCGAGGTAGCATCATAAAGATAGGAGGCAATTGCCTCTAGCATAAAACAGCTCCTCAGGTATAAAAGGGGATCCTGACGGAATTTATAGTAACATCAGCAAGCAATGCACCACCATGCATTAAATTTTATGGTTCCAAAAGTGCACATACAGCGTACCCAGAATAAACGAAAGCAGCTGGCACAGTGACTCTTTTAAGAGTAAGAAGCACAAGAAAAAACGCAGTGATGGAAAGGAATGAGTTACTAGTTATCTACCTCACGCTTCTCTTAACGCCTTACAGGCTTTAATTTATGATGCCACTCAACGATGCTTATCTTGGCTTCACGAGACTTGGGACCAGACCCGAGAGATGAAGCTGGTAAATCAAGCAGTCTAAACAGCAGCCTACCACATTGATAAACATCACAAAAGTTTTCTGAAAAACCAACAGCAGAAAAAAAAAAAAATCATATTTTTTGGCATTCAAATAAACTGTTATGTGGCAACCTAGCAAACCATAGAGCCAAAACAAAGCATTCCAAGAGTTGAATCTATTCCCTGACAAAGCGGTTTGGCAGGCAACTTAATTTTGTAAATCCAGTCCCACAAATCTGGAAATTAATAGAGCAAAAATTTCGGTAGAGGAACATATACAGAAGACATAATAAAAGTTTCACTCCCATTGAACTGATGCCACCAATTTACAACCAAAGATCTTTCCTCCAGACAATCCAACTTAGTGATTAACTGCTTAAGACAATGGAACAAAATCTAAAAGATAACAGTTCAGACTTCATAGAAAACTACATTCTTCTAAAGCACCAGCTGCTACTAAACTCATGTCTAAACATTAAAAATAAACTGCCAATGTAATTAAAAGAAATACTATCACATCTATCGTAGCTTGGAACGTTTGGGAATAACACTACTAGGAGGAGCTCGAGATTTCCCAAAAGCCTTCATTTTCCTTCTCCTCCTATCCTCTTCGCTATCTGATTCATTCCCTTTCTCCCTGTCTGCATTGCTTGCTTCCCTCTCCAACTCCTCCCATGTCTTTCCCTTCTCTTCTTCTGAGTCTTCCTCCGAATCTTCCTCCTCTTCATCCTCAGATTCAACCAGCGATGCACTATCAGAGTCATCATCCTCGGACTCGGACTCAGACTCCATATCAGACGGCTCATAACCCTGATCTGACTCCTCTGAGTTCTCAGAATCCGAATCACTAGCCTCCAAGTTCAAAAATTCCCAACCCCCATTTTCAATGAAGCTCTGTGGATCATCAGTAATTGTCTTCAGAATCTGCCGCCAGTTCAGATTCAGCCTGCTCTCATAATACTTAATGTCTGTAGTATCAAGCCATTCCTTGATACCATCAAGTGAGGTTGAAGGGATGGAATCAATCCTAAGTACGTCTTTCTTAAAGTCCTTAAACACAATGGTCATGTCAAAATTTTTTTGCCCAAGACCAACTCTCTCCAGGTTCACAATCTCAATCTCACTTAAGGTGACCACAAGGAAAGGAGTCTCTACCAGCTCAACCAGACAGCTAGAAGTCGGCACAATAAAAGCTGAGGCTTTGTAGGGGACCCCATGGAAGCCGAGTTCTCTAAGAGGCTGATCAAACTCAAGATCGAGACCATTAAACTGAGGCTGCCCCCAGAGGTCATTAACCCGATTCACAAAACTCTGAAAATCCATGTTGATCTTATTTTTCCTATCCCTCTCCCTTTGCTCTTCTTCAATCTCATCTGGATCATAAGCAGATCTCTTTCCCCCTCCCAATGTCTGGACTACATCCATAACCTCAACATAAAATTGCACATCCTTAGTTTTTTTGTTTCCCACCATTATGTGATTGTGCAGATGAAAGTGAAGGAGAGTGATCATCTCTTTCTCTGCAGGCTGGAAGAATGCATGCTTTATGTTTCCATACATAATGTCAACACGCTCATCAGCTCTAGTAGTAGAATACCGAAAACCATTAACATGAGCTTCAAGTGTTCCAGGAATCTTTCTCCCACGACCGCCAAAAACAGGACGAATCCAAAGGTCAGATAACCTTATAGGCTTGAACCTGTTACCAGCAAGTTGGAGTTTCTCCTGAGTAACCAAGGTTGCCCTCTCAGCTTTCTCAGACTCCCTGGCAACAACATGCCGACGAAGTGTTTTAATCTGCTGTACCACTTCACTTATGTGCCTTGGATCCTTGGAGCGAAAAGAGACTTCTTTTAGATATATTGCCCCTTGATTCTTTAAAGAGTTTGAATCATGGGGACTAAAAGGAGTCCCCGGAATATTAAATATAATCCGGATAAAGCAATTCCGATTGGTATCCTGCTGGCTGGAAACTGTCCTTATAGTAGCCACATGGAAAGGTACCATACTACCATATATTGGCAAGAGCACAGCCTCATTCTTTTGGTCAATTTGAATCATAAAATCTTTTGGACGGGGCAGGTCATTGACATTCTTATAGGCAATCAAATCAGCTGAAGTCTTCGCAACTGCTCGATTGTCTCCGGTTCCCGGTCCACCCGCAAGCCGCCTAGCTGTTTCTTCATTCTTCTGACGAGCAAGTTCTGCTTGGTGCTGCCTCCTTAATTCCTCCTTAGAGATCTCATGATTATCAGACCTAAGCACTGTCTTAGACATGAAGGGCTCTGAACCATTAGTTTCAGCCCTTGCATACTTTTCTTCTTCTTCCTCATCCTCATTGAACGAGTAAGCTACATCCTTAAAAGCCTTGGAACTTTTTCCAGTCACCACTTCCGTATTTTGCTCACCAACAATAACTGTATCAGCAAGTAACAGAGAAAAATTCTTGTTCTTCGGATTTTTACTTTCACACTGCAAGTTCTGAAAACCAAGTGACACATTGAAAACCATCCCAGCTTTAACCACACGGTCGTTCTTCAAATTGAGATTAAGCCCTGACTCACGAAACTCAAGGCCAATTCCTGTCCCAGCCGATTTTGTTAGATTTGGGACCAAATCAGGAGCATCCTTCTCAACAACTGAAAGTGCTGCTTGATACACTGCACTGATTCTGGTTCCAGGTTTCAACATACCAATTGCAGCTTCATGGGCCTTAAGAAGAACCTCGTATGCCTTGCTCTGAAGTGAAGTGGCATCAATCAAGAATGTCCTGGCAATATTTGAGCAATAACTGTTATAGCGAGCTCCAACTGCGCATAAGATAACACTGGCAGAATCATAGTACAGATTCTCTTCATTACTTGCAGCACTAGGTCTGAGATCAAACTCACCCCCACTTTGAAATATAGGAGGGTAACAAATATCAACATTCTCTGGCTTGAGCTTCACTTTGGCCAGCTGTGGATTCACTATGGCTTTCTCTGTTTCATCCATCAAAGTAGCATGAGTGATTTTCTTTTCCTCATCAATTACAGTCTCAAGCCTAGGAACCACAATATTGTTCATCACGTTGTAACTTAAATAAGCAGCTTTCTTCACATTCATATGCTCTTCTTTGTCCTTCATAGCAAACAGGTCAGATAACCCATTAGTTACATCAGCAAGCTGAAAGGTAGCACTTTTTAATTTTTCAGCCCATGTTTCTAAAAGCTTTCCTTCAGGAGCCTCCCGAGCTATGTAACCAAAAACAGGAGCATCTTCAGATCCCTTATATTGTGCTCTGATGGATCGAAATATAGCATCCATCAATGCAGTTCCATCATCAGCCTTTGCCTTCACATGCATCACAACATCAACCCCCACAGCATCTTCGGCAGATTTCTTCACAACTTCAAGCAGAGAAACCTTCTTCTGGCTACACATGAAATGAATCTGCTTCTCTGTGAAAACCATTATTGTCTCTGGAAACTCATAACCTAGCAACCAAATGTTCAGAGCTGAAGATTTAAGGTAACGCAAATCTTCAGAAGGAGGTGGCGTTGCTACTGCAAGGACATCAGAAGAACCCCAAAGCTCAGCTTTGTGCTCATTCCAGTGTGAATACAAAGCCTTTAAACGTTTGCTGAAGTTTTCCAGATTAATAGAGTAAATACTTCCTGATCCAGGAGCAGTCCCATGTGGGGTTTGGCCAATTGCATTCCTATGATCAGCCATTGAGAAGCTATTCTGCATAATAACCAATATTTAAAGATAAGCAAAGAACAAAATGTAAAAAGGAGAGAAATGTCTAACTAACAGTTTAATAGAAATTGTAAAAAACTAAGAGTTTAGGGCTCGATTAACTTTTAAGGTACCTGAAAACACTTGAGAAACTTCAAAAATCAAAGAAACAAATGCAATATAGCAACATTTCTCAATCTTCATGAATAAGCATTCAACAAACAGGAATTGAAAACCAGCAATTTTAATTTCACTTAAGCTTGAAGTTTCAGAAATGAACACTAGAAAACATATAAAACCTAGCTTTATATTTCCAAAATACCAATGAGAACTGTGTAACACGTGAACTTGTCATCAAATGAAACTCAAATTGAAAGTCAAAATAGGGTTTCAAACGGTACCAAATAGTTAATAAATACTAAAAATCGAAAGAACAGAATGAAAAAACTGACGGTTCCAACTCTGCAAACAATATTCTTCAATCTCGAGAAGAAGAAACCCCCTAGGCTTTGAACGCGAATGAGGGTTGTTGGCTGAGCGGCGGGCGCAGTATAAGTTAGAGGATGTGAAACTAGGGTTAGGGTTTCGAAAAGCGCTGGCGAACTAAGCAGAGTCCAAAAGTTTGAGGCTTAGATGACAAGAAGTTCAGTTTAGCGGAGATATGGTAAATGGAAGATTTAAGAAAAATGAAAATCAGAAGGCGGAAAGCAGAGAGGAAATCCAAATTCCAACAGGCTGAAAAAAAAAACAAAAAACAAAAAAAAAAAAACAAAAAAGCGAGGGAGAGGGGATGGGAGGGATGGAGGGAGCGGAGATTTGTGTTTATAATTATATTATTATAAGAGAAGTCTAGAAACCAACAGCCTATATACCCATACCATTCTATGGGCCTGCCTGCCTGCCTGAGGATTCCAAGATTTACGATAGCAGGGATAATTGATGACGACCCAAAATCTCCATTAACTGCAGGCTTCTAATATAGGGGTATTGGGCTGGCTGGAAGGCTAACTGGACTTCAATTTTCCTTCTTCTGTTCTTTTTTTTTTAATTACGGTTGTTCCATTCCACATGGTTTTGGCAAATTGGATTGTTATCACGTCAACTTTCTGAAGAGGGTTTCAACTAACAAGTGGAATATATAGAAACGTTAGATATTATTATTTGTATTATTATGTATGAAGAAAAAGGGACATACATGCTAGTTATAGCTCACCATGTTTCGGATTAGAATTTTGCCTCCAAATTGGTTGAAGGACGTTTATTAATCACAATCTTTACTTAACATTGCAGACGAGACGAGATGAGACGAGTGCATCTCTGAAATTCACTGTTTTGGATCCAAAAGACATTGGTTGCTGTTAATTATTGGAGCATTGAGAGGAAAGGTATATTTTAGCTGAAGTCAATGGTTGAAATTCTCCTTTCAATTTCATCCATTCTGATCCTTAATTTAGCCCACCAGGAAGCCAAGTTAAAAAAAGCAGCAAGAGAAGAGGCACATGTCTATGTTGGATCGGGGAGGTGGCCCAAACTAATCGAACTGGTTTGGCATCTTGGAAAGGAGCTAGGAGTACCCGATGCAAGTATAAATGAGATCACATCCCAGGCTGCATCTTTTGCAAAAATTAATGTTCTATATCATTCACTAATTTGATTTCTTTAAGGAGTACTAGCTGATTACCAATGTTTTATCTCCATGAAAGAAACAATAGTCTTGCGACTTGACTTCACTGACTCACTCACTCGCTCACTCGCTCTCTATATATGCATATATATGTAAGTTAATGTTAGTCTCATTGGTTACAGATTTAAGGGCCTGAGGCCACGAGGACTGGGAATAGCATAAGCAAGCTGCAGGCAATATAGGTTGCATTATATATATATATATATATGCATATCACTATTCATTTCTTCTTTTAAGTTAAGCGCTGCTGCTGATACAATTCGGTATTCTTGTTCCTTGAAGGCACAAGCTGGACGGCCAAGACGGGACTGTTGTAGACTGAAACACTCAAATACGTACACAGTTTCTCATGCTTTCTTCCTTCCCCTTCACTCTTGAAAAATTTGACAATTATTATCCAACAAACGTGAAACATGGTTTGTAATGTTGTAGTGTGTGTCTTCGTACTAAATATATATATATATATACATATGAACTTTTGTAAAGTGAAATTGACAGGCCCGCTCACGGTTGCCTTCTATAAATCAAGCAATCTTTCTATTTCTCGTTGTTCTTCGTAATTGTTCTCAAGGGTCTTCCCCTAGTCCAGTATTAGTATTTAAGCTAAGCTTTGAAAAAAGTTCAAAACCAAAATAAGGTCTAAACTATGGGAAGTTTAAAACCAAAATGAGTCTCCAACACTTTCTATGAAATTTAAAATCGAAACGGAAAGTTCAAAACCAAAATGAATCTCAGACATTTTCTATGAAATTTAAAATCAAAATGGTCCCAGCGAGGCTCGAACTCGCGACCTTCGGCTCATAAGACCAACGCTCTAACCAACTGAGCTACGGGACCAATCATGTTTTAAAAAAAATTAAATGCTATATTTTTCTAAAAGCCAATGAAAAATGTTCCTACTCATGACTTATTTTGTACAACGTTAACTGGTACACTGAATACTAATATGTTCCAATCCTTTTTATACTCTTTCAATGCAACTCACCTACATGCAAGACCCTTCGTTGGATCCTGAATTTGGTAGGCAAATGAGGACAAGTTGCCCCAGTCCTAGATCCCGCCGTGACCCTACAATGCCACTTGACGTTCTTACCTCACACAGGTTAGATAGTCGGTAATATACAATTTTGAAGAACCATCATGGCTTGTTAACATCTGATCAAACTCTTCTAAGCAGTCGTGCCACAGCAAAAATAATAAGGGAGAATGCAAGGCATGGTAAATCATGGGCCAGAAAGTTTGCTGAAGCAATGATCAAGATGGGTTATATTGAAGTGCTCACGTCCGGCAAAGGATGAGATCAGGAAGAATTGCAGGGTTGTGAAATAAAAAATTGTGGCCTATTTAGGTGGGAGAGATTATGAAGTTGTTTTTGGTTATTTTTTCAATCATGTTTTCAAATTACATGTTTCATTCTGTGCTGTCGAGCGTAAATTTGTTTGAAACTCATCTTTATTCTTTCAAAGTGTAAATATGTAACCCTTTGATGAAATGTTCATAGTATTTTCCGCCTTTGAGGTTCAACGTTGAAGTTCAACATTTGATGTTCATAGTATTCATAATACGATCAGCTTTCAAGGGCACTAACGATAATCTATAGAATTAGCAGATGACGGTGCTTAATCATGAGATCATCCAGAAGTAAATCCTGTTATGGGCCATGGCAAAACTTTCGAAAACGTAAATCTTAATCATTTAGCTAAATAATCGAAAACGGAGTTAGGTTACTTTCACCGTAGAAATTATATATATATATAGTATAACTAGCATATATGTATAGTAGAACTGACATCAACCACCCTATTGATGAACCACATCAACCTTATTAAAATTCAAATCCATGTCTGAAACTTTTTTAACCTGTTTGAGTTGTACATGCTTAAAATAATGAGTTTAGACTTCTAATGAACCAGCTTGTGGCCAAGTCTTGTACGAGAAAAGATACATCAGAAGCAGTTGCATGGGTGAGAACGAAATAAAAATGAGCTGTCTTTCTACTGAAAGGAGCACGTTACAGAGTGACAGTGTCCAAGATTTTAAGGCTAGGCAGATCTAATAATGTCCAGTTAGGTGAGGACATCATAAATACAACAGCAAACAATAAATCTACCTTAAATACTCCTAGTATGGGTGGCGAGTATTGGTGATCATTAAAATAAGGGTGTGGCTAATCAGTGCCTATCAGGATTCTTTATTTGTCATTTCAGGAAAATTTTTTGTATTTTATATTATTACAGAATTTAAAAAAAAAATAATATATTATTTACATTTTTCTTTTTATGTATATCACTTTAATTAGCGTCATCAGACATTAGTTAACATTTACCATACAACAGTAGGACTCAATCGTTAAAAGACAGTTATGCCCCATGCTCCAGTATTCTTCAATTGATAGGCAAACATTTCGACATTGAATGACTCATTTCCCTTTTATTGACGAATAGCAACACTTATAAATTCTCTTGGAGCCCTCGTTAGCAGCATAATAGAGACTAGTAGCATCTTTGATACACGTAAATTAATATAAGTGTTAAATTAAATCTTTAAAATTAGCTGCATAACAATTTCCTTCAAGAAAAAGATTCAAGCCTGATTGGATTTACTGTCGTTTCACGTGGGCTTATTGAAGTCATTTCAGTTGAATTGAACCTTAGGTAAAAAATGGTAACATTAACTTAAATGACTTTTTCTGTACCATTTAATGACCATAACATAATTTCCAATGAAACACTACCTCTTTATTCAGAGTAAGAAATGACAGCCATACATTAATTTAAATGAAACTTTGGTGCTATAAAGATGGGGCAGGGATGGCTAGGTTTCTCACGTGCTAACCAATTTCAAACAGTGAGTGAAAGAGAGGGGTTTGCTATTTGCTAAAGTGCAGTTTGGAGTGCTTTCATAATGGAAAGAGTTGCAAAGATGGTGTTGATCTCCATCATTGTCCTGGTGGTCCTTGCCTCAAACACCGAAGGGAGAAGACTCAAAGAGGAAGTTGACCACCCTCAGAACTTCCTCGGAGGCTTTAGCACAAGTGGTGGGCTCGTTCCAGCCCCTGGTGGAGGTGTTGGCTTTAATCTCGGGCCATCAGTCTTTTGTGCCTTCCCTGGGACCGGATGTGTTCGCGTCCAGCCTACTGTCCCTGGTGGTACCGTCGGCTCTGGCACACCACCATGATAGATGTCGTGATTCTGGCTTGGTGGGCGTTGAGTGAGTTTTTAGTTATGGAGGTTTAAGCTGTTGTCTCTTTAATTCGGTGTTTTCTACATTGCGTGTTTAAGTCCGTAGGACAATATGTGTGTTTAATAGTTTTTAGTTATGGTAGACTATTTGCCTTATCGAAACATGAAGGTTCCAGGTTCAGGTTTCAAATCTGTTACTATGTAAATAAGTTCATCTATAGCATGATCCGTGTCTCAGTTCAGTTGTTTGTCTTCTATTTTGCTCATTATATATATATATATATATATATAATGTTTGATGTTTTGTTCAAAGTTTCACCCCAGCACCTCTCTCTGCATCTCCGCCGTCCTAAGCAGAAAACGAAGGTTTTAAATTAAAGAAGAGAATCATCCATTTAGCCGGCCTTTAGCTACAGATGAGCCCATCAGGGTATAATAAGAACTCGAAACTGGTGAAATGAGGATCCTACTACAGCTAGTTTTCTGTTTCCATTCAATCAATCTGTTACCTGTTTACTGGACGTTCCTAATAATACAAAGTGTAATTAGCGTAGCTAGACTTGAGCTGTTAATGCTTATTGAAGTTTTCAGCTAGACTTCAGCGGCCAAAGAGTCCGCAGGAAAGCGACCAAGTCTGTAGTTTTATTACTTGAGGAATCTTGAACTAGAGTTTTCTCACCTTAGCAAACAAAGAGATCAATATTCTAACAAATGAAAAATGATATTCGAAAACAAGTTTTATATTGCTTTATTTTATTTGGAAACGTTGAGAGATAAATGAAATTAAGTATACTCAGGCGATAATTTTATTAGCTAAAGAAGAAAGAATTGAGCATCAGCATCAGCATTGGCAAATCTTGAAAAGCTTGTCAGATGATTAGTGGTTATAATCTAAATATGTTGGAGGTTTAAATGGAACAAATAAGACGATGTTATTGAAGTAAGGGAAGCCCCTTTACGAAAGTGAAATTCAGCTTAGTGGAGGATAAAAAGAAAGATGAATATAGGACATTCGAAGTCTTGATTACATCATCATAAGTTTAGGTACAACATTTTCATCCTCGTGGGATAAAGAAAGAAATTCACCTTCGCTCAAAATTTAAACGCGCAAGAAAAAATGCAAAAAGGGTTGCAAAAATTAGGGGATAGAAAATCAGAAAGATTGATGTAATTGTTAGTCGATCATGGTGAAACCCAAAATAATCTTCTAGCAAAGAAGCGACTGTCTTGGCTTCACCAAATACCATAATTTCATCATTCACATCTCCATATTGTGAAGTGAGCAAACAATTCAATGTCCAAGATGTAGGCATTAGATAATACAACCAAATCCACCACTTCGGAATTTTCTGCAGAGGAAGAATTAGATAACCAGCCAAGTTAGCATTATATATATATGTGTGTGTGTGTGTGTGTGTATATATATATTTCAACATATTCACTTTCTTCATGCTGTTTTCTTTTAAGTCTGATGGGACAATAGTAATAGCTTACCAGTTGAGGAATCAGAAAGCCGGAGAAAAGATTAAGCAGTGGGTAGAAGGCAGAGGATAAAGCTCCAGCTATTGTGACATCTGGTGTCAATGACACGAACAACATTCCGAAAAAGGTGAAGTAGAGCTGTGTGCAAAAGATGGCATAGAAGTACCACAAAACCTTATGAGCTGATCCATAATAGCCAATCATAGGATATGTGATCATCTCAAATACAAGAGTTTGGACAAATAGATAGGGCACTTCAATTGTCACCTGCAAAATAATTAAGCTCCCTTATTTACTCTCAAGGTTTATCAAGAATTCGGAAAATAAGCAAATCAACTCGACCAAAGAAAAAAAATTCATGTTAACTTAGGATATGAAAGAGAATGTACTTGTGCAAGTGCATAAACCCAAGAAAAGTACATCCCTGCAAATCTTTCTCGATACATAACAACCTTTTCTGTGGCAACAAATGTTTGGACAGATGAGCTGCTATTCATCCCTAGAAAGACCACAGCAGCGTACATTGAACCGAAAACATTGAACAAATTTTGCTGGTTTTTTCTGGGGATTTAAATAAGAAAAGAAGATAGAAAATTGGAGTTAGCTATCGGTGAATTTACTGCAAAGGAAAAGTTATGCTTGTCTATGACTTCTTATGAAAATGATGATTCCTATGCCGGTTTGCTCCATTCTTACATTTTCTGTCCTTGGCTCCAAAATACTAAACCCAAAGCCAGAGATATTATAACGGTCAGAAAGAGAAGTGTCAAGTTATATGAAGGAGTTCTCCAATAGGACAAATGTAGTTTCCATAGGCAAGATTTAAACTGGCCCCAGCAACTTTGTGAAAATTGGGTTGGAAAGTGAAGATCTCCTGAACCAGGGGGTGGATCACTCAACTGCCTTACAAGCTCTTTGTTGTTCCTATCAGCAAAAAGAGACAGAAAAAAAAAAAAAAAAAGAAATACAATAAGTGAATTTGCCAGTTTGTAATGATAGCTATTTAATTCTACAGATATTTAAGTTAAGTCAGCATCTTGCCAAGATGCAAGTATAGAGTTAATCAAATACCATGAGGCTCTTGTCTGTTGCCGGACTAAATAGTTCCCTTTGGAAGATAACATGCCCTAATAGCAAGAAAGAGTTACTCTTTGAAACCTTACTTTACTCAACAACTACTATGATGCCCATCAATTGTAAAGAAAGCTTCACCCCAAGCACTCCTATGTCCTATATACTGGTATTATACACAATGGATTTTGTGTCATTAGGCACTTTATTTGATACTTATGCAATTAGTTGTAAATAACGCTTCAAACAATTTGACATGGCATTTTCATATGCTTTCCATAAAGATACGACTGGTTTATGTCTTTCTAAGATTGTGATTGTAATGAATATAAGAGTATTGCATTTGAGGCACTAATCAATCATTCAGCTTTGTAAAAATCAAAACTAGTTACTAATGAGTAATTAAACTCACTCATATAGAGCAGATTTCTTGTAAATTTGTGCAAAATCAACTCCAAGTTCAGCCTCCACAAATGGCGAGGTAACCTCTAGCATCCATGTTGCTGGATTGTAATTGTCTTTAATGTTGGGCACCCCGGGAATACTCTGTCAGCAAGAATACAGAGAGTATAAGAACAAGGTCGATCAAGACTAGCTGCTAGAAGCTATTAATAGAGTTACCAGTGAATGAAAAGAATATGGGGGTGGTTGAACACTTGAACTAACCTCAAAATACTCTATAACTCTACAAGATTGTTGACCTAATGGACCAAAGTAGATTAAACTTCCACCATTCTTCAGAAGAATCAACTGCAATGAAAGCAACAGGTATATGGTAGAAAAACTGAATGTTATATAAAATAGACAATTCCTTCCTTAGATATCTTCACAAATTGCAATTATATCTATATCTAATGATAAAAGTGGACATTTAAATAACAGGTTTTACCTCATCAAATGCTTCAAATATATCAATGCTTGGTTGGTGGATTGTGCAAATGATTGTTCGACCTGTATCAGCTACATTCTTCACTGCACGCATGACAATGGCTGCTGCCCTTGCATCTAAGCTAGATGTAGGTTCATCCATGAAAATTATGGAAGGATTAGCAACAAGCTCTACTGCTATTGTAAGTCGCTTACGTTGCTCAGTTGATAAACCAGTAAGACCAGGTATCCCAACCAATGCATCCTTGACATCATCGAGTTCAATAATCTCAAGGGCTTCTTTAACAAATTCCTACAAAACCAACAAAAGCAACTTCATCACAGCTTAACTCAAAAATTTTGTTTTATATGAAAACATCAACTTTTATATCTGAGAGTTTTACAGCTTTAGTTTTTGAGTCAATATGAGAAGCCAGACGCAACCAAGCCGAAAAAATTAAAGATTCTTGTACAGTGATTTGTGGAGAATGTATGTCATTCTGTTCACAATAACCAGATACCCTAGCAAATGTTTCTGGAACTTTAGGGTACCCACCAACTCTAATTTCTCCTTGTATGCAGCCTATAGTTTTTCTCCCTGCTAGGACATCGAGAAGAGTTGTTTTTCCGGCTCCACTAGCACCCATTAGTGCTGTTAGAATACCAGGCCTTTATGTTCCAGTAACATTTGAAAGGAGTTGCAGCTTTCTCTGAGTATATCCCTTTTTTCTCATTTCCTAGTGCCAATAAGAAAAAATGCATCAATATTCTATGCTTCATGAAAAATGATTTTATGCCAAAGAAATATGCTTTTGATTACCGGAGGGGTGTCAATGTAGTATTGCATATCCTGAAAGGTCAATGTTAAAGGTTCAAAAGATAATACCATCCTGCCTGAGATTGGAGTAACCAAAAATATGATGAAAAAGAGATTGGAAAGAACAATTACATGCAGGAAAACATGGAAGAATCAGGAGAAGAAAAACAACGCTTTACTAGCTGGTTTTCTTACCACTGGAATTTGAATGGCTTAATCCATTTACCACATTTGCAACCCCAATGGAATCACCCTTTTGTATCTTGGAAAGCTTTTCACGTGAAATAATAACACGAGACCATCCCGGAGCTGCAAGTGTTTCAAATTTCAATGGTAAATAGTCCTGTATTTCACTTCTTCATAAGTTAAACACATGAAAATTGGAAAAAAGGCACCAGAGAGACCAACTTACGCTTCAAGAAACTTAAGGCCAAGGTGAATCCGATGTTATAAACTATAGCAAAACCAAACAATGCAGCTATTGCTATCCAGAAAAAATATTCATCAAAGTATAATCCACGACTCTCTAGTGTTGCTTGTCCTATGGTAGTGCGAATGGTCAGCATCTGCAAAATAAATAATCAATGGAAAAAAGTGTACACTTTCTGTATCGTTGTTAGAGATGGCAAAGCAGGTTCAAGTCCAAAAACCCGCCCAAGTCGATTCGATACTGAATTTGATTCGATCCAAATTAATTTAAGAAGTCAAAGGTCAAAATCCGAAAAAAAATTCGAGTTCAAAAAAGCCTGAAATTCAAAAAACCGGACCTCGAAAAAACCCGAGCCTCAAAAAACCCAAAGTTGAGAAGGCTTGAAACCCGTAAAAGCCTGCATTTGTGACAATCCGAGCCCCAGGCCAATCTGATCTGAAACCCATAAAAACCAAAAATTCAAGCCCAAGACCAATCCGATCCAAGCCTGAGACCAATCCGATTTGAAACCCGTAAAAAACCAAAAAGAAAAACTATAATTATATGATTTATTTAAAATAAAATATATAAATGATAAATAAAATATTCAATTTATAGTTATTCTACAATTATATCAATAATGTATTATTAAATAAAAAATTAATAGTGAATCTTTAACTTGGATTTAAATTAAAACATATTAACTACAAACATATTAATTATAAATTTCAAATATCTTTGAGGATTGTCCATATTATATTTATAATAATTAAGCACAAAAAATAACAAATTATGTTATTAGTTTAACATTTAATTGATTAATTCTATTATAGATAAAAATAAAATCATTTATAATATACTATTATACTTATTTCACATTTAAATTTACATTTTAATATAATAATTTAAATATATAAAAATATTATATAATTTCAACAAATAATTGAAGTTGATATTTTTTGTAACACTAATAAATAACAATAATATTAACAAAAATTAACTTCAAATGATTCTCTTAGTGTTTAAACGTATAAAATATTAAGATTATTTAACATAAAAAAACGTTGTCCTAAAAATGAAAATATAAAAATTTAAAAAGTTAAATAACTTACTTAAATATAACAACTAAACAAAATAAATGTAAACAAAAGATATTTTTCAATTACTAAAATCATATTAACATATGTATATACTATGTCACAATCATATTCATTAGTATTTATATACACATATATATATATATATATTTAAATATTAATTTGTATATATTAACTAGCATGAATTTTTTAAAAATTGTTTTCTTACATGGCTATA
>JBBYHK010000008.1:1253900-1267158 GCA_038382065.1 Adansonia grandidieri
TAGCTTGGTATGCAGACAATTAAGAAACAAGTACGAAGCAAAAGTTGAGATTAACTGGTATGCAGAGGCATGTGATTTACACGTGACACCAATCAATGGAGATGAGAGACAACCACCTACATCCCATTACTGGGCTCACGCAGGTGCATCCTGCAGGCAAAACAATGACGGAGTCAGTCATTGTTAACTACGTCAAGTCCATGGACAGTTTGACACAGGACAAAGGATCGCGTGAAATGAATATGGACACGTGAATTTCACGATTTTCCTAATGGGCTACACTGTAGTTCTTTCTGGGAACATAAGCTCGATGTTGTGACCCTTTGCGGAATCCCTCAAGGTTTCATTCCTAATTAATTTTAGAAAATTTTACAAAAAATAATATAATAATTACAATTTCTTCTATTATTTTGAAACCTTACACGGAAACTTTCCCTACTACATAAATCTGTGCCAGCGGTGCATGCACCTGAAATGAAAGGCTCGCTGAGAAAAGATGCCCCAAGAAACTGGGGGTCCACTTAGACAATGCCATATGGGTCGGCAAGCCCACGCGGATATCACCCATCCACTGTTCCTGGCTAGCCTGTGGGGTCCATCTACAACACCATTCTTTGCTTCTGTAGCTATCTACTCTTCCTTGATCTGTGAACTGCGCATGAATGAATTGCATTAATAATTTACTAGCTAGCACTATTGATTATTCTGATTATTATCATTTTTTTATGATAATTGATCGCGAAGCCCCGTTCCAAATTCAGCCAAGTTATGGGGAAAAAAAATCAGCCAGGTATCAACTAAACTGCAAAAGCGTATATATAGCATAACAAATATCACTTTCCTTTAATTTAAGTAATAATATCTAACTAATACTTTTGCATTATAATATGTTCAATCTAATCTTAAAAAAAATCATTCCCTTGCTTCGATAGGAAAAAAACAAAGTAAAAAGAACAGACAAAATGAAACAGCCGTCCCCCAAATCTACCTCTGATGTGCAGCACCACTTGATGCCGCTAAGCCTCAGATTCTTAACTAATCTACTCCTTTTCTTAATATTTTTGTTGTTTAGCTAGCGTGTCCCATGCATTTTATATTCATGTAAATGAAATCAATGATTTTGGTGTCCAACTGTCCAGTGCCTTAGCTTCTAATGAAATGCATTCAACCAAAATTGACAACTTCAACTTCAACCTTAGTAGTCAATACTCGTGTTAAGTTATATAATCATCATCATCATCATCATCATCATATTCTTTCATCAGGACAGCTAGGACATTTTAGTTACCTTAATCAAGGGAGCTGGAGTTAATGCTGCTCTTATCATCCTAGTCCATGTGTTAACTCTCTCCAGGAATGAAGGGGAAGAAAACTTTTCAAAACCCCATCACAAGCTATTAATCCCTAGTTTCCTTGAGGCATGGTTTTCAAACCTTAATATAATTCTAAAACCAGAAGGAAAAAAGGGAACAAACATCCTCAAAACATATTGTAATGGACTATGCTAGCTCTGGATTTGATGCTGTTGTTTTCCATTTGTGAAAACACACATAAAGGCCCCAATTTCATTGGATATTTTTATATATTTATAGAGCAAAGGATAATATATACGTGCAAGCCTGGAGATACATAAGATAGGGACACAACATCAGATCTGACCATCTGTCCTTGATCGTTAGTACTTCAAGAAACTTTGCTTACCAAACTAACCTTTTGAGTTCGGTTGTAAACCGGTAACTGCACATAACGTGTGTTGGCTGACCTTTTCGATCAGAATCAAAGGAACTGCGTTCGACGAGTTCGCATACCAAATTATAAAGGTCTCTAGGCTCATGAAAAGCACCTACTACTATAACTATTAAATTATACACTTCAAATAAAGTTATTTTATTAGATGAAAGGTTTCTCTTCCAATTCTTTCAATCGAAAATCATGAACTTTTTTTTGAAAAAAAAAAGAAAAAGAAAAAGACTTTTCCACTTGAAGTGAAAAACCAGATTTGGCCTGTACTATACCACTTCTGCCTTTACCTATGTACTAAAAATTCGCGCTTGGGTTGGTTTTTGTTGAGGGATGAATTATTTGTGTGACTGATTGTATTTTTATATCTGTCTGGTCTGGTCTGGTCCCCAGCAACTGTGCAAGCATTACGCCGTCTTCTGCGTCCGCTTGGTTTTGGCTTGGCTTCTTGTACTCTCTTTTAAACTTGGTTTCTCTTTGTTCGAGCTTAAAGGATTCTGCTTTCCTCAACTTTATTTTAAATCCAATTGATCAGTTGCATTTGGATTACTGTACTTTTGACTGCTTTTTTTCCCCCTTCTGGCGAGAAAGTTTTAGTGCTTCTAGGAACTTAGTTTTTCTCAACAATTTTCTTCCGTATCTTTATACATTTATCTGAAACTTTACCCTGATTACTGGGTTCGCCTGTAATGTCATCTCTTCTTCAAGTAGCATGATTTTGAGGAACCGTCTTATTCAGAACCGTGATTTATAATTTTCTCGCTAGTTTTTGATCTGTGTCAATAGGAAAAGTGGAGAAGACTGAATTTTTAAAGTAAAGGAGCTAAATATATTTTGGAGTTTTTTGATTTCTTTGGAAGCCATTTCAGATTTGGGTTGACCAATTCTTTATCTTTAAATTAAATTCAATTTATACTTCTTTTATTCCATTACTTACTGATAAAGACTTCTGCAATAGAATGGAAGATTTTATACTGTAAATTATAGTTACTGTACTGATACTAGCAGTCTTCTCCCATTCTTTATTTTTTTTAAATCCATTTTATGTTTCGCCTTAAAAGTGTAGTGGGTTCTTTTACTTGGTCAGGCTAATTTGTCTTGAATCCTTGATGGTGTCATTCATGTATGTTTCTTTTGGGTTCTTTGAACCATGCACGAAGAGTTAAGAATAGTGATGGGAGGCACTAGTAATGGCTAAGTGTTTGAATTTGGGTTATTTCTGAGTGAGAAAAACGGTGTTTCAGCCGTTCATCATGCCTTTATCTGAGTTGTATCGGATGGCTAAGGGGAAGCTTGATTCATCTCAGGATAAGAACCCTTCATGTTCTACTGATCTGTCTTTTGTGTAAGTCCAGTTTCTAGTTCCTCAATCTCTTTGCATGTTAAGCTTTTTTTGTTCATGGTATTGAATCATATGCAATCTTTCTTATTTGGTTGTGTTCCCTTCTATGTATGTGTTTGAATGCAGACCTGAGAATGACTTTGTTGAACTTGTATGTGAAAATGGTCAAATTTTGACGCAAGGTCAGTCAAGTAGAGCTAGGAAGATTCCTGCTTCTGACAGCTCACGGTCTCATTCTTTACCATGGCACACTCCTAAGACCAGAGATAAAGATACAGGAAATGGAGGAACTAATACAAGAATGGGAAATTTTGGGGCGATGGATTCTGTATTGAGTGAAATTCCTATGTCAGTGCCGTCCAGTGAAATGGGCTTGAATCAAGATGATGAAGTGGTGCCATGGTTGAACTACCCAGAGGATCAATCTTTACAGAATGAATATTCTGATTTCTTGCCTGAATTATCTGGGGTCACTGCAAATGAGACCCCTGCTCATGGTAACTTTGCATCATTTGATAGAAGAAGCCAATCCATTAGAGATTCTTGTACTGTTTCTCTAAATGATGGTGCAGGGTTTGAACAAGGAAATCTGTCAAAGGTTCCTCGACCAGCAGATGGCGAAGCTAGGCCTAGAAGTGGTACCAGTCAATTATGCGCGCTGCCATCACAGATATGTCAAATGTCTTCTCCATATTTTAGATCTAGAACTTTGGGGAATATTGGTAAAAGCCTGGGTTATACCTCCACCAACCATGCCCTTTGCGGAGATTCAGTGAGAGTTCAAACATCAGTTAATGCTGTGCCTGGTATTAAGATGCAGAAGAAAGATTCGGTATTGCCTTCTAATAATACTGCTTTGATGAATTTTTCCCATTTTTCACGTCCTGCTGCACTTGTTAAAGCTAGTCTTCAGAACGTAGGTGGCATTGAAAGGATTGGAAGTAAGGAAAAGGGATCTGCTGCCAGTTTTAGCTACCCTGCTGATACCATACTCATTGATTCAAATATTGAATTACAGAAGGACAAAATTTCACATTGCCAACCTAAGATAGTGCCGAAGAAGACTGATAAAGAAGAATCTGAAAATAAGACTCTAGATGAACCAGTTGCTGCTGAGCAAACTATTGCCATCTGTGAGGAAAATGTCCTGAAGAATGATAAAAACCCTAGTCAAGGTACTGGTGAAAGTGCTTCTAAAGGACTGCCACATAGTGACAAGGCTGTAGAGCCTGTTCTTGCTGCTTCCTCCGTTTGCTCTGGAAATAGTGTGGAAATAGCTCGTGATGATCTAGCACGTAATTTGAAGAGAAAAAATTGTGATAATGCGGAATCTCAGTGTCCTAGTGAAGTAGGGTTTTTTTTTTTTTTAATCCTGCTTTGCTTTCTGATTCATTTATCCTTTGCTAATAAAACCAAGTAACCAACTTATGTGCAGGATGCTGAACAAGAATCTGTAGGTGTGAAAAAAGCAGTTCCTGCTCGAGGAGGTATGGGGTCTAAGAGAAGCCGAGCAGCGGAAGTGCATAATTTATCTGAAAGGGTTAGGAAGAGCATTTTTGTAAATTCCATAGTTTGTAATATTGTATTCTGCATGGCTTTTTCTGAATTGTTAGATCTGGACTTCCAAAAACAGAGGCGAAGGGATAGGATAAATGAGAAGATGCGTGCTTTGCAGGAGCTCATACCAAACTGCAATAAGGTTGGCAACTGATTAGGTCCTTAATTGCTTCTAACTTTCGTTATCTTTTTAACCAAATCAAAGAATTTTGCTTTGAAACAGATCTCATTGTGGAAGTGGAATCAATGAGCTGAGCATTATTCATTTTTTTTTTAATTAGTAGTTTAAAACAGAAAACTTATTCATTCTTCTTAACTTGGACTGCAGATTTAGTTAATTTCATTAGAGATGGTTTAAATGGATTTGAGATTGAACCACAAACAGACCAACATAGGCCTGATAGTTTATGTATTAAAAATACTGTTGACATTTTTATTTGACATTACAAGGTGGACAAAGCTTCGATGCTTGAGGAGGCAATTGAATATCTTAAGACACTTCAACTACAATTGCAGGTAAGATCTCTATCTTCTTTCCCCCAACACGTTACTGTTACTCTTCTTTCCGTGTATATTTGACTTTTGATTTTTTGAAGGGCACTCAAATAAGTTCAATTTATCAACTACCACCTTTGTGCAGGTTATGTCTATGGGAGCTGGCTTATATATGCCACCAATAATGTTACCAACTGGAATGCAACATGTACATGCTGCTCATATGGTGCATTTTTCACCCATGGGTGTAGGAATGGGCATGGGTATGGGTTTTGGGATGCCATTGCCTGACATGAATGTTGGATCTTCTGCTTGTCCTATGGTTCAGGTGCCAACAATCCCTGGAGCGACTTTTTCAGCCCCAGGCCCACATATGTTAGGCCCTGCTGCTCTCCATGGTGGGATGGCAGGATCTAACCTCCAGCTATATGGGCTTCCTGGTCAAGGACTTCCCGTGTCAATGTCACGTGCACCTTTGATTCCTATTTCTGGTGGGCATCTCATGAAACCAGCCATGGGATTGAGTGCATGTGGACTGGTAGGTCCTATGGATAACATGGATTCTGCAACAGCTTCAAAGGATCCAATTCAGAATATCAACGCACAAGTGGCACAGAACACTAACGCCAATAGCTCAATGAATCAGACATCTACTCAGGTTAGGAGATCTATTTGTTCTTTTTTAAGTCACTTTATTTTTCTTTTGAAAAAGGAAAAACAAAGTTCTAGTATTTTCTGGAGGGGGTTTTAATTGCCACTTGGAGAAGGTTGCTTGAGGCTTTATTTCTTCTCAGTGGCAAAAGACAAATTAGCTATTTAACATGGTAGAGAAACATATCCCCGATGATTAGTTAACGTGATGCTGACCTATTTCTATGTAGAAGCTGGCCAGTATTGGTTGTTGGGGTTAGATTGAGGAAAGCCTTTTTCATTATATCAATCAAGAAGTTTTATGCTTCTTATAAGACAGGACTTGGATTATGCACATACACACATCCACACAAACAATTATATATATTACCTTTGGCTTTATTGCACCTATACCATATGGGTGACAGAAGACAGGTTCCAGATTCTATTAGCTTGTCAGCCATCCAAACATGTATATTTTGATGGATTTTGCTTCCTGCCACAGTCTGGCTGAATCTAATCAAATTTGATATTCTTCGGAATGCCAGTGCCCAACGACAAATGAAAGTTTTGAACAGCCAGCTACAGTGCAAGAGAATGGTCAAGCCTCAGAAATCACTGGTAGTGTACCTTTTAGATCAGCTGATGAAATGAAAAAAGTACCTGATAGGTCAGATTTCTTTTGATTTTGTATCAGCGTCATGTTTGATCAGATTGGGTTTGAAGATAATATGAACACTATATGGTTTTTTAAAGCGCAGGTTATAATTTTTAGCTTTGTGAGTGTAGGAGAGGAATCTATTACGCCTCCTATGGATAAGGAAACATTATCTCCCTGAGGAGCTTGAACCTCTATGATGAATGATGATCAACTGAATTCTAATTTCAGGACAGTAGAGTCACAATTTGCACAGACTTTGGTATGTGGAGGAGACTTGAAATCTTTTCTTGCTTATGTACATTCATTTATATGATCCATGCAAATAATGCTGGTCTATTTAAAAAATAAAAGTCCTCAATAGCAGCCTGTATCCAAATGTTTGTGTAGACCTGTGGATAACTAATTCTTTAAATTGATGAAATGATAATTATTTTCTGTTACATATTTGGCAATCAGTCTCTCTGTCTCTCTCTACATATTTTAGTGGAGCCAAGTATGTTACATAAATTGTCATGTAAGCATCCATCATTTTTTTTAGGGTTCCTGGATGCAACAGGGATGGAATATTGTATACATTTCAGGATATTCATGGCTTCATGGCGCTGAAATTTTAATTATCATGAAGAGTGTATAAATTTACATAGATTACTAATGTGTACTGTCCTTGATTTACTCTTTGATTA
Source organism: Adansonia grandidieri (assembly GCA_038382065.1). Taxonomy (NCBI): domain Eukaryota; kingdom Viridiplantae; phylum Streptophyta; class Magnoliopsida; order Malvales; family Malvaceae; genus Adansonia; species Adansonia grandidieri. The sequence goes on from JBBYHK010000008.1 coordinate 1,261,009, forward strand.
GCTAGTGCCATAAACCGTATTCTTTACTTTTAATTTTTTGGGGACCTGACTAACATCATCACATTTAAAGCAGACATTTGAGTCAGAAGCATTGTCATCTTCATCAAGTGGTTCTCTGGATCAGTAATGTTAATGAAACTTTATGCCCTAGCGTGAAAACAGTGGACAGATAAACCGATCAACTTCTTAAATGTATTACACTCAATTTTTATCTCCAAATAGCTTGAAGTAGGGCCTTTGCAACTGTCTCTAAATAGTTACAGACTGTATGCATGCACTTTCTTTGCTGAGAAGGCCCTTAATCAGAATGCATATGCGAATCATTAGGGACAGTTTTTTCTTTTTTTCTTTCCTTTTTTTCTTTTTAATCTCCAAGCATTAGTGGCTTTGCTCTGTGATGGAGTTGTGGAGCTTGTTTCCATTAGATTTAGTTTTAGATTCAGTCCAGCATGACCCCGGGACCCTTGTTTGCATTAAAGATTTCATTATTATCCTAATTATCATATTCTTGTATTATATACGCCCAAAAGAATGATTAGGTGCTTCCTCCACCTGAGTTTGAGGTTGCAACTTGCTCTCGGAAGTGAATTTCCTTGAGTAAATAGTTGTAAGGAAACGATCACTGATGTCCTTGACTTTATTAGCACATAGATCATGATGATCTCTCTTTTTCCCCCTTTTTTTTTTTTTTTTTTAATAAGTGAAATTTTATTCCAAAATCCGATAAGAAGCAGAGAGTTCTACTAGATGGTATACCATTTTGGGGGAGATAATGCTACTCATAGTCATATTAAATAGTTTGCTTGAATAATTTAACGATGCCATTCAAAAATATGTAAAGCATAAAGCATATTTGATATCCATACTGCGCAGTGCCTCACCTTCACCAAAATTTATCTTCCTTTTCTCCTTTCTAAATCAGAGAGGTGTTGTTTCTGTGGCAAAAGAGGACGACTGCAGGATAGGAGAAAAACATATTATGAAGTGCCTGCCTGCCTGCCTGTCAAATTCATGTAATTGGTGTCCCATCTTTGATTAATTTTCATGTTCTCGTGTTAGTTTCCTGATGGGTTCTACTTTTTTTGAATATTGAGCAGAGCTGACACCTTTAATCAATTTGGGTTAATTAAGTATGCTCCAATTAGCTTATGCGTGATTTACAAGACTCGACTCAGCTCAACTCAACTCAGCTGAGAGTCCTCCAGTTCTCTCCTTCACAGCTTTTTCTTGATCAGGTACAAACATTATCTCAAGGACACGCAGGTGATTGTGAAGCTAGAAACTTGATCGAATGATGATATTTGGAGCCGAGGTGACAAAATTCATATTTACCAATAAATGACACTAGGATACCAAGTATGGTGGGCCTCTTCCAACTGTTTGGAAGAGAAATAGCGCTGGCTAGGGTCCATCCCTCCAATCCAATCGGCAATGCTTGCATCTATATACTGATCTTTGTTTGTAGCGTACTTTATGCTTGTCGGGAGAAACTAAGAACAAGAATCAAGAGTTAACTTTGAATTGGAAGTGGAAAAGAGTAGCTTTTATAGGGAGGGCCCTCCTTAATCAGTGATTGGGTATGCAGAAGCATCTTCCATGGTGATGTGAACATAATATATGTACACATACATATATATATATATATATATATATATGCTCATTGCTCAAGGGTATATGAGACTTGATGGCATTATCCAAAAAGCCATTTTCAACTTTGATTTGTTCAAGTGGAGGTTTGATTCGTCGAAGTAGAGGAATATTGCTATCTCCTTAATTAGTATATAATATATTCTCCGGCTCCTTCATCCTCTCTACTCCTTGCATGCCATGCATGTTATTGCTGCCTTTGTTTTTGTTTCTTGAAAACATGGTTTCCACTTTCCAACTTTGGCATTTACAGTTTCAACTTATCCTAGTTGGAAGAAATGGCGAAATTAACCTGAAAATTAATAATATTGAATCAATCAATTTTGCATTCGAAATCATCCAAATCCTAATCAACCCAAACTTATTATTTTCGCCTATTTAATTAAAACAAAAATATTGGATAATTTTTTATATTAAAAAAAACTGTCTAATTTGTGCCAAATAAAAAAATTGTCAATGATCCAATCCAAATTAATTTGACACTCAAAATAATAGAATTTTTGGGGATTTTAATTGATAGTAATAATTAAAGTAAAAGCCAATGGGGTTGGCAATATCCAATGAAGCTGGACATAGTATGTATGACTATCAAATATCAACGGGGAATATAACCGATAACAATGACAACATGCATGAATCAACCACTAACTTCAGCAGTGTAGATAAAACAACGACAATAACAACAACATTGAGCGATGCTGCTACTTTGCAGAGACATCGCATGCAGTCAGGAGATTTGCTGATTGCATTTGCATTTCTTCAGCAACCTTCCTCTTTTATTGTCTCGTACCCTATTTCATTGAATTGCAGGATCGATCCCTTCAAATAACCATATGCTACTTCTAACTTAACCAACTAATCACCTGAAAACCAGATTGTGGCAAGTTTTGTCACAAGGGTACGGACAATCAATGGCCTTCACTCCAGCTCTCCCAAAATACCAGTCTCCAACAGCTATTGCGATTGGCTGCCACATTATAAATTGCAAAGTCGTTACATATCCTCCTAAACATTTTCATTAACAACAACAAACCCAGTTGCCAAAATAAAAGCATATGAAACAAAACTGGAACCATAATAATAAATGTTAGTAATAAACTACTATTAACAGTCACCATGGTTATTATCTCTAGTAGCAGAAGGTTAGAATATAGATGAGTAAGGGAATTGAAGGACATTGAGAAGCCCATGCATATGTAGAATTGCCAAGAATGATTTTAAGTTTTTCATTTTTTTTTTCACTTTCTTTCCTTACTGGAACAACTTCAGGCTGATTTTCCATGTCTTTGTTTGTTCCACATTAAACTTGACACAAATCTAGATACGCATGAACCTAGTTAAAGATAGATAAATGTTTCTAGTTTCAAGTGTCATTTGTGTTTAACGTCTCGAGTCTAGATTCATCTTTTGAGTTGTATAACCCTTTTCTTCTTCGTGTAAATTTTGTGACTGCTCTTTACCTTCCAACAGCGTGGGGAGCAACCGTAAATTCAAATTGCTAGAATCAAAACTTGGAAAACGACCATGGTAACTACAGCTATAAAATAATCACAAGATGGTACAGAGTCAGTCATTGGGCTAATAAAGCCTAAAGGGAAATCCACTGCTTCTTTTTTGGGGAAATTTACCTAGCATAAAGGAAAGAGGGAAAACATTAAAAATTTGACCGGCAATCATGAAGTTGAGGAGAAATAAAACCTTGTGGTTTATCTTAAACCAACCGGAGACGCTTTGAGTAGCTCCATGGGAAGAAAATTTTCATAGGACTTCAAAGTTATGGTATTCTATTTGTAATTTGAAGACCCCCCGTTCTCCCCCTTCTATTATTTAAATATAAGAAAACAGACTGAAACCCAATATACAAATTTATATGACATAAAACTTTATGAAATCTGACATGAATTATTTATAGACATACCTTGTTTCTAATTTCAGGAGAATCATCAGCAAACCATGTATCTTGCCTTTCTGTTTGGCAGTGAGCAAAACATGAATTTATAAATAATCCATTCTCTCTAGACATTGAGAACCCTTTTATAGCATTAAGCATCTGTGTCCGGAAGCCTGATTCACAAACAAGAGATTCACTTAAGATGAGTAAATATGATCTATCATGTGTTGAAGTGCATGTAAAATGAAAAATCAATTTCACACATAGGAAATCACCTTGTAAAAACCTGATCTGAGATGCAGAACATTTTGCATGGTTCAATCTGCAATCATGCCAATAGCCATGTGGATCTGCTGATGGTGGAGCAATACTGGATTGAATCTGATTTCAAGAAAAGAAACCAATTCATTCATCTAGTTTGTTAATCAAGTTCGTACAGCTGTCTAACAAAGGAAAGCAGTATGCATTATCATGTCGTAATTTATAAACTGATAATCCCATTCTGTAGGCAAGGATCATTACCTGCCATGAATCATAAGCTGCATTAAGAATAAACAATGGAGTTCGGATGTGGCTGATTAGATTTTGAGGAAAGAAACACTGAAAGAAGGAAGTTTCAGGCAAGTGAGAACCGAGTAGAGCAAGAGAACATTGTCAAATTCACATGATATCTCTAGTTAATCACTCAAATCAGATATGGGTCAGAAAGAAATCAAGAAATAGATATACCGAAGTTGGATCAAGGTGGTTGGTGCATATACGTGGCAGGTTGTGTTGCACACCCTGTGATATCAACAAGAAGACTTGAGCATTAAATAATCAAAGTTTAGTGAAGCGATAAAAAATATACAAGGTTTTCCTTCCTTTATTAAATTATTTATATTTTGTTTTGTATTTGTATGCATGTGCTCTCCATAATACCATTTGGCACCAATAGAAAGAAGAGAGAAAAGGCATATAAATCTCAAACCTGCAAGCCAACCACGCCACTGTATAAACTCCTAATTGTATGACCACCAGAGACATCAATCCTACAGTCCAGAGAGGATATAATGAAAATATATTAAGAATTAAGGAGCAATCTTACTGCTACTTAAAACAAGACCCTGAAAGATAATGTTACTTACGCATCAAGGAAGAGACCAGCATCACTAAGGCACTTAACTTTAGTGGTTCTTGGAAACAAGTTCCTAAACTCATCACAGTGTAAAATTGCTGCCAGACCACCAGCAGAACACCCCGAAAGTAGAGCCTGAAATATAATTGTTCTTTTTTAAAATACACACACATACACACACATATATATATATATATATGAAAAACATGGTAAGGCATAGCCTAATGGCTAATAGTTGCCGTATTTACCTCCAAATTGGAGTCCCCAAATTTAAACCCCCCTTACCATCCAACCATCAAAATATAGAAATAAACACGTAGAAGGCAACTCTACTTGAAAGAAAGTCGTAACCTAAAATAAATACAAACCTGATTTGCATGGCGCATTCCTTTTGACATTAAATCTTCCATTGCAGCTAACCATATGCGTTGGCCTCTAAATTGCAGTTGCGCAGCCTAAACACAGAGTAGCCTAATTTTTAACATATGGTAACCTCACAAGACTAGATGCACGTTCAAACCTCTACAATTGAACATAGAGTGAATTATTTGAATCTCTTGCAAACAATAGCTAAAATCTAAAAGTGACGCAATTCATATCCTTCCATGAGTCTACTTCTTCCTTATCAAAAACTTAAGAATCCAAAAAAATTTAAGCAAACAGGCAAACACCGAAGCAGACAACAATAACAACAACAAAAGACAAGCAGATATAACTTTTAAGATGTCGAACTTCTTCCGAGTAATGGAAAATGGCTTTCTATGTTCATAATTTGCCCGTTGATGGTAACTTAAGGTCCCAGTTTTCTTTTCTATGCCTTCCTCTTATTAAAACCACAAAGAAATAAAAAAATGGCATTCTATGGTTGAAACCAAATACAAGAAAAATAGTTTCTACCTTATTTTCACTGTCCCCAGTAAAAGATGCACCATCACAATAACGAAGCTTTACTCTGTTCCAATTGAAAAAGTCTGCAATTTTAATAATAAAATAAGATGATCAGGAATGGTAATTCTTTTAGAGCTTACTGGGTGTGAATTTTTTTAGAATAGAGATCAGGAGGAAACCGGGATTTTCTTCAGCTTTTTCACTCAATATTCCGGTAAATGGTATCTGTTTTTCCATGTAAGTAGATGATCCATGTCTGGTTTTTTTGCGGTAGACACAAGTTCTAATGTTATTGCACCATCCTCCTCCCTGCCACATGATAATTAGCAAAGTAGAATTAGCCATGCATTCAAACTTTTCTCTGAAGGGATCAATTTGATTTACATTGTCAGCTTAATAAAACCTAGAGGCAAAAGAAATAAAAAAATAAAAATAAAAAGGAGATTGAATAGAAATGAAAAAGAACAGTTTAGAGAAACATACAAGTTTTGCAGAATTTATCTGTCACGTATAGCTTAAGGTCTCAGATTTTGAATAATATCCTAGAATGTATAAGATGGATTATCATCATCATCATCATCATCATCATCATCATCATCATCATCAT
>JBBYHK010000008.1:1269240-1291250 GCA_038382065.1 Adansonia grandidieri
ATCCAATCGGGTTTTAGTTTGTGTTTTCATCCTAAGGTTCGCATTAATATCCTGTCGACCTTTGCCCTTTCAATGTTGAGTAACGCAATGTATTCATCAATCATAGGGACTAAATCTTCATGACTGAAAGTGAAACACCAGCATGTTGGATTCCAAAACTGAGAAGCTGCTTGCAATAAACTAACATCCAAGCAAACTTGAAGCAGAAAAGCGATATCTCCACATCTCTTAGCGAATGACTCCTTTTCGGTATTCTCCCAATTAGTCCATATGATCCTCAGATCTTGCCAATCGCTTTAACAGTATCCTATCTTGATCCTTTCATGCACTACTAAGGCATGCCCCGGTTTAAGGACATCTCCATCTTCACGCTGTTAGCACTCTGACCATGCTCAAACTTCTTCAAAAAGCTTTAGCTTTAAAGTAGACTGTTCCTCCATGATAGATGCCCCTTGGTGAAAACTGACCCATCAGAGCCAATTATCCCATGATGATATTAATTATGATGAAATGATTCATGGTAAAAAAGAAAAGCAAAAAGAAAATGAGTTGTAACCAATCCAAATTAATAGGTCAAAGATAAGCAATGGAAGGAATCACAAAATTTGCCACCAAAATAAGCGGTATGACGCCTAAAGGCGGATAAGATGATCACAAATGTTAAGGCATTGACCAGGCGGCATACTAGCATACCCGTATTAAAATTGTCTCTTCATGAAGTAACATGATACCTCACAAGGATTAAGACTGACCATCTGAAAGGTGATGTTCGTTCATCACCACACATGCTAAGCTGTCGTTTAGGCAACATAATGACCTATCTTGGTCAGATACGACTATTTTAAGATGTCATTACAGGTAATGGCATTCACTTGTACTGACCCACTTATAAAAAAGAATTTGCCATCGAACATAATGGCCTATCCTAAAAGAATGATCATGAAAATAAAAAGACAAATATAGGTGACAACGTTCACCCATCATCCCCTGTGTAACCAATTGTATATATGAGTAAAGGTAGGAAATGTTTCCCCGAGTGACCCTAATCTTCAGGTCATTCTAGCATATCTGGTATGGTTTGACAAGGTTTAGCTCGTAGGGTTCACTACATAGGTTTAAGTTAATGCCTATTTTGGTATTCGAATTGCTCTTTTGTTCGGTAAGAACAGCCAAGGCACCTCGATCCTAGGCCCATCATGGGTTTGGTGAAACGGGTTCGATACGGTGGATTATTTCCGTATACAAGTGTGGAGGGATACTCACGAGAGACATAAGTAGTTTACATCCCCAAAGGTCTTGCCATGCCTATACGGAGGGTCACGAAGACGGATGGCTCACTTCCTCCTAATAATTAGGATACTAACCACACCATGGTGTATGGTGGGAATCTAGTGCAAATGCAAATGCACAGTGTGTGTTGGGGAAATAATCAAACCTCTTTGTTTTACTCCTATATTACCATATTAATCAAATCGATATTTATTTGGGCATGAATAATCCCTAACAATCACAAGACAAAAAAAAACAATAGAGATTAATAGGCAAAAAATAAAAGAGAATTATATCTAAATAATTATGGAGACCGAAAAACTAAGAACCGAGTGAGAAGTAGCTAGTTATAGGCCTAACTCTCTATACTCAGCAGATTCTCTAAGCTGTCGCCACGTGCCCAGCCTTTAAAACTTTCTGACAATCCGAGGGGCATGGCATGCTTGACTTATGAATGAATGACGGTTACCTATGGTCGAGCCCTTAAGCTATCCCTTGATTGGTATTTGGATTAGGCATGATGGTATGGAGGGGATAGGGACCATCGGACGGGCCCTTATCCAACTGGACCTGGATAGCCACCATGAAGTGGCCATAAACTTGGAGTCGGCACCGATCCTTTTAGGCTAGGCAAGATCAGATGCCTATTGAAAACAATATTACGAGTTACGAAACTCAAAACATTGATTTTAAGGTCTACGAAGTCCAGAGATTCATTGGTAGGCTCGGGAGTTGGTTATGCACAGGGAAGGATAAGCATTCTTACAGCACCTAAAGTCGGTACTTACTAACTATGTCTCACTTTGGTCTTGGTTAAATTGGTTCTATTTGGTCTCTATTTAGATATAATCCTCTTTAATGCATGAAGTTTTGGAAAATGTAAATCCGGGAATTTTATTACAAAAAATTAGATCACCTACACGCCTTGAAGATGGGAGGAACATAAGGATCTTTTTGGAAAATGATCTCCAGATTAAATTGATGTTTCATATTAGGCACTAGAGAGATACTAACACAGAACATCGCCTTGTAAATTTCATTAGAAAATGAATTTTAAATATGAATGCACAATAACACTACAAAAGGAAACAAGTTAGTGAGGCAAAAAATAAGAAATATAATAATATCATAAACAAGCAATCACAAACAAAAGAGCATAAAAATGAAGGGGCGATTGAAATGTATCTCATAATTTCCTTCGATTATTAAAGAATAACTAGGATGACAATTTTAGAGACCGATCTGGATTCGATGGTAATTTAAAGAACAAAGAGGATTTTTATTAAAAAGTTTTGAGGTATTTGGAAGAGAGCAAATTTTAAGTTTTTAAGGTAAAAATGGGGATGGAGTATCCCCTCGGAGATATGAGGTTGGAGTGTCCCATAAAATAGAGTTATAAAAATAGTTAGGAAAAAAATTTTATTTTTTTAAAAGAATGGGGTTGGAGTATCCCTTCGGAGTAGTGAGGTTAAAGTATCCCCAAAGTTAGGAAAAGATTTAGGGACAAGGAGAAAATTTAACTTTGATTTAAAAAACAGGGTTGGAGTATCCCCTTTGAGTAGTGGAGTTGAAGTATCTCCACTAGCAAAAATTTTAATATAAAATCCTATTTTTTGTATTTTAGTCTTGATCCAAATCAAAAGGGGTTGATGTTGTGGGGAGAATCAATTCGGCCCATTTCCGAGACATCCGAACATCTCAATAAAAAGGGCTTTGAAAATTAGGTTGAAAATAGGGGACAACATCGTGTCATCTCCATTTCTGAATTTTGTTTAGGTGCATCTGGAGATTTCAAAGGGTTAATGAGGTACTGTTGGGAAGGTAACTCGACAAGGTATAATATAAAAATATTTTAAAAATTCTAAAAAATTATTTTCTAGGCAGAATTAATTTTTGAAGTTAGGTTCATCTCAACACTGGCAGCATGTACAATTAAAAGGGTATAATGTATTTTGAAAAATCATTCTAAGTTTATTCGAGATCGTTAGATAATAGATAATACCTTTTTAGAAAGGGAATTCTGTGAACTTTTTGAGAAAAATATCTAGAAATTTCGTAAAAATGATATAATGGGCCGAAATGGCCCAAACAGAATGTTACATGTTTGGTTCCAGGGGTTTTGGACAGTAAAGGTTCGAAAAATCACAGCTCCATTGTCCGGGATGAACCAAAGGCAAACAAGACACCATTAGAAAGGTAATTTGATTCTCTTTAAAGGAAAATTATTAGAAAAATCAAAGGAAATATTTTGTGGCTCAAATACAATTTTTCAAGTTTAGTTGACTCTCTTCTTATAGGTTCTGCCATGCTGAGCATGGAGGTAGAAAGGCTGTGAAAGCCTGCAAGCTAGAGATATGCCTGCCATCCTCTGACACCGATATGCCTTATGAAAGTGACCTTTGTCATTAACTGTTTGGACTCCAAAAATTTGTTAGAATCTATTAATGAACCCATAGTTGAGGTTTGCAATGTTATATGATAGTTCTTTGCTGTAAAAACACGTTTAAATCGGGTTTTGAAGGCTGAAATATGACTCAAACTAGCCAAAAATGCCTTGGTTTTTCGATATAAAATATGTTGTATCGATGCACAAGGTACATTTTACTCCTGAGTATCGATATAATGAGTTGTGTATCGATACTAAGAGCAAAAAATGTTTCTAGTCTCGAGACTTAGAGGCCAGTATTGATACTCCATGGATTTGCATCGATACTCATGCTTATGTATCGATAGACAAGCATGAGTATCGATATAATGAGTTGTGTATCGATACTAAGAGCAAAAATCATTTCCAGTCTCAAGAATTAGAGGCTAGTATTGATACTCCATGGATTTGTATTGATACTCATGCTTGTGTATCGATACATTTTGCCAAAAATCACAACTTTAGCTACTGCCAAGGTCTGTATCGATACAAACATGCCAGGTATCGATACCAAACTTTCTTGTATCGATACTACATGTCAAAATTCAAGTTTTTCACACAGTAAAGGCCGCGTATCAATACTTACTCCCTAATATAACTTGTACGAACCTGTAGCTTCCTAATTTATCGCAACTTGGTCATAAACAATGGGAAATTGATTTGTGTATAACCTTGGTGACACCATGAAAAGTGGCTCTTGATGCCTCATTTTTACATTTTCTTTAATACGGCCCATAGGCATTTTAGAACTTCCCAAAAACTTTATTTATATTTTGATTTTGTCATCTTTTACCTAACTTCTAGGATACCAAAAACTGGTCCAGACAAAATGAGGTGTCTACAGTAAGCATTCCTAGTAGTAGGTGATTATTAACATGAATAAAGCAAATAAAAGAAATTTAGTTATGCATATGCAAGAGGGATAATTGGATTGCAAGATAGCTTAACCAATAGCGCCTTTCATTAAAGCAACAAAATATTTTGGTTACACATGATCATATCCAAAATGTCTAACACAATTACATAGTCTAAGTAAATGTTCCAAGAAATACAACAAATCTTTTTCGTAGTCTTTAGTAGGCATGATAACTTGTTTCAAAGACCTAGCTATCTTAACCATGCCATCTGACTCTGCTTGGGCTACTCTAATATGTTCGATAAGACGATAATGGTGGTCTTGATAATTTTGATGCACTTGATCAATCATCTGTTTCCATTCTTATTCCTGATGCTCTAAAGCTCTCAATAGCTCCTCAATTTGGTCTTGACGAGTTTGCAACGATTATTTTAAGTCCTAAATTCTGAGTGTTAGGACTTCATTCTTAACTCTATCTACTCTTAAATCTCATAGTCGAGCTTCTAGATGTTCATTCCTTCTTCAGTAGGTTGATGTGAGAGCCCAGGCCCTAATGAGTTTTTCCTTATTGACCTTGGCCTATTCTTTTTATTGATTTAACTCCTTATTGGAGGCAGTAAGCTTCACCTTCTACTAAGCTGATAACTTACAGATGCGTCAGTACTTGTTTGATCTTTAAAGTGCCACATAGTCCCTTTGCAGACTTTCAAGATTCTTCTTGGTGTAGTTTCTTTATTTAGCAACTCAATTTACTTATCCACATTGAAAGTAGAAGTCCATTTCTAATTGACTCTTTCTTCTTTTAAACAGGTGATTTCCATGGTAAAGTTTACCCTATCTTGTTTGAATTCCCTCTTAAGTAGTTTAATGTTAAAAAGAGACTTGCCAATCAAGAATTGAGCTATCTAAATGTCGGACAACAGTAGATTATTGTTGATACGGCTAATCCTCTACTCATCATACCATAGAGTCACATTGTTTCCTTTCCAATACCTCTTCATGCAATGGACTTGCTTTCAACCATGGAAGGTTGATTAGACATTTAACTTGTATCTGCCATTATAGTCAAAGCCTAATGCATGAGATCTTGAATGACCGAGATGAATTGTCTGTACTAAAACTGTTATAAAACTAGAAGAGGTACATAATTAGTGCTTCCCTATAATCCCATAAGTGGCACGTAACTATGATCTCTACATTTGTATATGATTGATTAAGGGGACATCCATAAGGCCTTTCATGTAACCTTTTCTCATTTGAGATTTTGAAACTTATTCCTCAGATTGGTCTTGGGGCTATTCCTTTTCAAGGACCTTGGAGAGAGGACTGAATTAGGAAAAAAATTATGTAATATTCTCATTTCTTCGATATGGACCTAGCTAACGAGCCAAATGTGAAGAAACAAGGCATATTCGATGAATCAACCCATCCCTATTTTCTTAAAAAAGTTAAAGGCTTGAATAGTTTCAGCCATAATGGTGGGTGTAGGGTTGATATTGCAGCACAATAGCGAGAACAAATTGCTACTACAGCCTTCACATGGCCCAATGTTTTTGGAATATGACCAACCTAAATTGCCAAAGCATAAATATCTTGAATTTTCATGGCATCATTGAGACTTGCCATTGCTTCCTTTAGACTAGCCCAAAAAATGCATTCATTATTCCCTTTTGCCTTGATGTAGCCCTCAATCTATGACTGCATGGCTCTAAGGATCTGTGCTAATCTTTTTTAAAGGGTGGAGGTTACAGTGCTTTACAATATATCTTATCAGACTTAGCTCTCTCAATGTTGAGCAATGCGGTATATTCATGGACAGTGGTGACCAAATCCTCTAAATTAAAGGCCAAACATCGATATGCAGGCTCCAAAACTGTGAGGCTAATTTGTAATAGGCCAACATCCAACCAAACCTAAAGTAAGAGGGCTATATCCTTATATCTTTTCTTGAATGACACCCTCTCAGCGTTATCTCAACTAGCCCAAATGCATTTCAAATCTTGATAATCGTTTTGTTGGTACCCTATCTTGACCTTTCATGCATCGTCAAGACATAATCAAGCTTGAAGACATCCCCATCTTTATGTTATTGACCCTCTATCCATGCTCTAACTTCTTCGAAAGGCTTGAGAATAGAGACAGACTATTACTCCATGATAGATGCCTCTTTTGAACACTGAACCTTTAGCTAATTGTCCCATAACGATGATAATTATAATGAAATAACGCATGTTTCAATTAGAAAACAAAAAAGGAAATAAGTTAGTGACCATACAAAATAATACACATAAAAATAAGGAATAAAAGAATGACAATGAAATAAGTCATAGAAATTTCCCCAACAATAGCCATTACAATGCCTAAGGGCAGATACAATAATTACAAGTGTTATGACAATATAAAGATAGCATAAAGACATGTTCGAGTTAAAAAGCTTCCTTATTGAGGTGATATGGTACCTCACGGGGCAAGACTAACCAACCAGGTGGCGATGTTCGTTCATCACCATCTATGGTAGGTACATATTAAGCTCTTGTTTAGAAAGCGTAATGGCTTATGCGAATTAGATATGACTCTTTTTAAAGCGACGTAGGGCTTAGTAAGTAACGACATTCAGTGTCACCATTTACTTATTGATAAAGGTTATTTATTGATCGGACAGCATAACAGCATGCCCTAGCAAAGAAATGAGAGGCAAGATGTCTCTTAAGGCATGAAATAACAAACGAGGGTGACAATGTTTATTCATCATCACCTATGTAACAATGACACATAGAAGTAAAGGTAAGAAGTGTTTCCCCAAGTGTTCTTATTCTCTAAGTTATTCTAGCCCCCAGGTATAGCTTTGCATTACTTAGGGCTCACTATATAAGGGTGGTTGACTTTCAATTAGTATCCAAAACACTTTTCCATTTAGTAAGGACAGTAAGGCACCTCGATCTTAAGCCCATCACAGGCTTGGTGAAAAGGTTCGATCCGATGGATGTATTTCTCTATGCAAATGCTGAGGGTTACTCACTAGAGACATAGGTAATATACACCAAAGAAGTTCTTGCTTTGCTTATGCAGAGGGTTACTTATGAAGCTAGATAGCTTACTTCCTTCTAGTACTTAGGACCCTAATCCCACCATGGAGTTTGGTGAAAACCTAATGTAAATACAAGTGCACAGTGTGTGCTAGGGAAACAATCAAACATTTTGTTCACCCCTTATTAACATACTTATCGGATTAATATTTATTTAGGAACAAGGCAGTCCTTGGCAATTATAAAAAAAAAATCATGAGAAGTAAAAGATTAATAGATAAAGATGAAGGGGAATGTAGTTAAATAATGACCGAAACCAGAGAAATCGAGAACCAAGTGAGGCACAGCTAGTCGTAGGCCTAACTTTCTAAATTATCCCCAATGGAGTTGCCAAGTTGTCACAATGTGCCCCTACCATAACTTGAATTGCTCGAATGGTGACGCTCGTGACTTAAAAGAAATTACCTTTAGATTATCCCTTGATCGAAATTTGGATTAGGGGTGATAAGATGATAGTAAGGGGAAAATTGTCAGACATATCGCTCATCCAACTGGTCTTGTATAGACACCACAAAGAGGCCAAAAACTTACAATCACCACCGATCATTGAGGCTAGGCATGACCAGATGCCTAATGAAATTAAGTTCTGAGTTATGAAACTCAAAATATCGATTCCAAGGTCTCCCAGGTCCAGAGATTTATTGGTTGGGTTCAAGACTTATTTACATGCCAAAAAGTATAAACATCCCCATGATGCCCGAAATCAATACCCTTAACCATGTCTTATGTTGGTTTCTATTTCTTCGGTTTTAACTTGTAATTATTTTGAAATAATCCCCTTTTAATGCATGAATTTTGTGCCCAGATTTTAAAGAAAAATTTAAATCTTATATGCGCCTCTGAGACATAAGAAACATACGGATTTTTTTATGAAAATGATCTCAGTATTTGATTTTAGAAATCGGATATTTCATGTCAAGCACTGGAGAGATATCGACACAGAACATTGCCCTATAATTTTCAAAAGTGATTTGAAAATATGAATGCAGAATAGGCATCACGAAAGGAAACATGTTAGTAAAACGAAAAAGAATATAATAAATATTATATAAAAGTAAACACACAAAAAGCATAAAAAAATGAGGGACGTTCAGAATACATCTCATAATTGTCTTTGATTATTGAGGAATAATGGGGATGATAATTTTGAGATACATTTAGACTCGATCATTGCTTAAGGTACGAAAAAAAGGGGTTTTGATTAATAGGGCCAAGGAAATCCAAGAAAGAGAAAATTTGACTTTTGATGAAGTTTAAAAAGCGGGGTTGGAGTATCCCCTTAGAAGATGGGATTAGAGTATCCTTAATAGTGAAAATTTTAGTGATTTTTGAAATTTGAATGAAATTTGTAAAGGTGGGGTTGGAGTATCCCAAAATATTAAAATTCTAGAGCTTTTTTTTGAAAATGAGGAATATTTTTTAATGAAAATAAGTATTTTAAAATTAAAATCAGTAATACAAATAAAAGATAAGATTGATTTTTGTTTGGCCTTGATTCGAGCCTTGTGGGACCTATTTTGTGACAGTCAACTTAATAGTTAATTAATCAGATGCATTCGAGGCATTTAAATGCCTCAAAAAAGTGGTTTAGGGAAATTTTTTTAATAGTTCTTAAATCCAAATAAAAGGTTTCAAGAGGTAAATAAGGCACCATTTAAAAGGTAACTCGATAAGGATTAACATAAAAATATCCCAAAAATCCCAGACAATCACTTTCTAGGTGAGATTGATTTTTGAATTTTAGTTTGATTTAGCACGGACAGCACGTGCAAGGAAATGGTGCAATCAACTTTGAAAAATCACTTTAGACTTGTTTGGAATTGTTAAATCATAAACGATATCATTCTAGAGCGAATTTCATAAAATTTTTGGAAAAAATATTTTAAAAATCCAGAAAAATCATTTGGTAGGCCAAAATGGCCCAAACAAAATGTAAACCCTAATTTCAGGGTTCTAGATAGCAGGCTTAAAATGTCACAACTCACTTATCTAAAATGATCCGAAGACAAACAAAACACTATTTGAAAGGTAATTTGATGTCCTTTAAGGGAAAATATCAAGAAATTATAGAAAAATTATTTAGTGTTCCAAAATAATTTTTTAAGTCATAACTATAGTGTTGCTAAGGCAAAACAGGGGAGCCTTTTACAATTTTCAGATTTTCTAGAACCAAGCTCGAGTTATAGACATCCTAAAGTCTGTAATGAAGAGGTTCAGTAATAATGGCTTTACAAGCTCATTCACATAATCTTGAAGTAGTTTGGGACGATGGAATCGCCCATTAACCAAGTCACTAGTATAGGGTTTTTAGACATTAAAATCAAGGCATAAACACTTTAAAACAAGTACAATGACTTTTGTTTTAAAAATTAGAATGTTTAACCTTATTTAACCATGAATCTAGACATAGAAAACTTGATTTTTCCCTAGGATTGGATGGCTAATTAGTGAAGACACTAAATCTATGTTAATCTCCATTTATTGGAAGTAGCATAGACTTAATTTGAGAGTTCTCTTGAAAATAGGTTTTTTTTTTTTAACAAGCAAACACCAAATAAAGGTAGCAAAAAAGCATTTTTAATCATGTAAAGTAAGTAAAGATGTCATCTATAACAAACATAAGATGGAGCAATAATAAGGCAACATTTTTATCACATAAAGCATATTAAAAATGCAAGAAATGCAGAGAAATGCATGAATAATTAAGAAAATGGTATGTACATGTGAGATAACGCTTCCATGGCATGGAACAAGCGATGGCAAATTTTTACAATACCAAAAACATGATTTTTATGTCATCAAGCCCATGTAAACATCATTAAACATACTAGAACATCAAAGCATTTTGAAATAATAATGTATGATCAAGCATTATGCATGAATGATAATAGAGAATGCCAAGAATTAATGAAACGGTGGCTATTCTAAGACGAGCTAATAAAAATATGATTTTTAAAGCATTCGAGCAACATCAAGGCATTGTAAACTCAAAATATCATCAGAGCAAGATAAAAAAATGCATGCTTTCTTCTATAAAGGTCATGGTTTCATAAGAATTTGTTAGTTAAGTTAGCATGAGATATGTCTACATGTAAAGAAATAAATAGAGGTATAGAAAATATACCAACAAAGCTTGCAAAACTCATTTTTCCCTTGTCCACTCAAAGATGTAATTTTAAGTTCTTATGGATTTTCTGTGTTTTTGGTTTCTTGCCTTACTTTTCTTTCCTTTACTTGCTCTTTATGAGCAATGAGTGGCAAAGATGAGCTTGGTGATGAAAAAAAGTAGGAAATAAAGGTTTTGGAAAGGTTTTGAAGGGCTGATGGAAGAGCTATGAAAATGGAGAGTTTTTTTTATGAGAAATACGGTCTTTGTGTATGTCTAGAAAGTCTTGTTTGTTGCACCAAATTTGGCTTCTTTATAATCAAATTCTTAGCCAAAGGTTTAGGAACCAAAAATGAGGCCATTGTAGGGTTTTTCTCATGTACCATGAGGATAACTCTAGATACTATGCTCAGCTATCTTTGTTTTCATTAGTTCTGGCACCTAAGGTGGTAGAGCAGACTACTTCATGTAGCCTGCAAATGGGGAAAGTCCAATCTTGCCACTAAACAAGTTATATATTTCATGAAAATATCTTATTTCCAAGTTGTTTTGGGCCTAAAAAATCAATTAAGTTTATTCCTAAGTCCAATGATAAGGCTTTATACGAATTTGGATGATTTTTTGTTGCCAAATACATGGCTAAATCAGAATTTTGACCTAAGGATGCAAGAGCTAAAAAATGCCATGCACTAGACAATTTTGCCTAGATTTATAGATAAATTGCATATTATATCGATACATCTAGGCAAAAACTTAGAATGTATTGATACAATCACTTATGTATCGATACATTTTGTCCAAAAATTAAATTTTAGCTACTGTCAAGCCATATTTGACTAATATATAGATACATTAAGCAAATGCATCGATATAAGCCCCATTTATATTGATACAACCTATGGAATTTTGAATTTGATGACGTGGAGGCCTTGTATTGATACACAGAGGCTATGGATCGATACACACATGCAAAAATGTGAAATTTACACATCTTTAACTCTCTGAACCTTGTACTAAGCTGAGAATGATGGGGAACTGATCCATGCTCATCCAAATGACCCTGATGATGCCTCAAATGATGACCTTTGATGCCTTAAATATTGGCTCAGATAAAATAGGGTGTCTAAATATATATTCTTAATTTAATTTTAATTTTAATTTAATCTAACCATATCAGATTTTAAATTGCAAGAAAAATAAAATTAAAAGAGTCCTACTCCAAGCAAGATTGAAGTGGCGTAAATTTGAAGAAATCCTATTCCAACTAGTACGTTATCTTATACATGACTATCTTAGCCATCCTAGTCCAATTCAAATACTATTGTCTTCCTCATAAACCTCTAAAAAAATAGAAAATTTACAGCAACTCCTTGCTGCCATTAATGTTGCATCAAGATGTAAGAAAGAAGACAAGATGCTGCAAGCTTTAAGTACACCTAGTGCATTCTTTAGCCCAGAGTTAAAACATTTTCAACTCAGATTTTAACCTAATTTTTCCAAAAAGTTTTATGAATAATTCATAACACTTTCAAGGTGGAAAACCAAGGAAAAAATTGTAGCAATGGCTATCCAAAGAATTAGCTGCATCAAAGTATTGAAGTAGAACCAACCTAGCACTAGTTAACACCAAATTGTCAACCGATGACTCCAATATCAATTTAATTAATAAAATCACATTTTAACTAATTAAAATTGAATTATAAACATGAATTAGCTTGCTGGAAATTTAAAACAAAAAGAATCAATTTTCTTTAATTTTTAAATTCAATAATGGATCAAGATAATATCAAAACAACAAGTCTTTAATGGGTAACAACTAAAACACAAGATTAATCAAATCAACGTAAGAAAGCCCATGATAACACTTGTAGAAAGTTTTGAGATAGCAAGAAATTAGATTTCAAATTTAATAAAATAATCAATAAAGATAGCTGTAGAAACTAATTAAACAAACTAATCTGAGACTCCCTATATTGGATCGTCTTGCAAGATCTTGATTAATCTCTAAGATCAAGAAACCTAAAGAATTGTTCAAGATTCAAACATACCTCAATCAAGAGAAGTCTTTCAGCAATTCCATGACCCAAGAATGTAAACACCGAGCTCGGTTGTCATAAATCAAATTTATCTAAGTGCCCAACCTTTAATGGTTATCTACACAAGTGACCCGAAAAACTTCAATAAAGAAGAGACTTCATTGCCGAAAGCTATGCTAATAGCTTAAATTTCAATAAATCTTCCCTTAAACTTAGAAGAATTTGATTTAACAATCAAAGAACAAAGAAAAAAACAATTTTCTTCTACAAGAAACCAAGATTACGCCAACTCCTTAAGATTTTAGAGAGAAAAAGCCAATCAAGTTTTCTGAGTCTTCTTGGCTGATTTTTTGAATGAAAATAAATAAATAAATAAAGGACAAGTAATATGGATTTATATGGCTAGGGTTTAAAATTTTAATTTTGCCCTTGGCCCATATGAACTTATTCAAATTGGGTCTAAGTAACCATTACTTTTATTAGACATATAAGCCCAACCTCAATTTAATTTCTACCAATCACCCTTATGTGTGTGACCCATTAGTCCCCATCATATTGGCAATAAAATATAAAATAGCCCAATAAAGAATATTTTATATTTATAGACCAAGAATGGCATCTAGCAATGCATCACGGCCACCCAACATGCAAAAGTGTCAATATGGTTTTGACAAGCCCTTCAGTGTTCAGTATCTCAGTGTAATAAATATCCTTTCATCATATATCTTCGAATTAGCAAGAGCATTGTTCAATTTCAACTCTTAGCCTACTTTATATTAGTATGCAACCCATATATGTTAACTCCATAATCAATATTGCATTAGACAAGGATTTAATTTAACATGGGCCAGGTACGTGTGAGGTTTGTCCCTTCATATCACTTGGGGTGATGAATCCTCTTTGAACCACTCATTCACCTTTAGTATGCTTTATATCATACCCAAAACTACCATTATTTTGGTATCCATTTATTATGAACCCATTTGTGATGATCTTTAAGATAACCTAGTGTCACAAGTCTACGATCACTTACGCTACTGACACATGGGAATATTTCTATAGACAACTGAGTTAAATACCAAATGGAAGTCCTATAGCAAGTCTAATGGTTATCTACATAAGTGACTCGAAAAACTTCAATAAAGAAGAGACTTCATTGCTGAAAGCTATGCTAATAGCTTAGATTTCAATAAATCTTCCCTTACACTTAGACGACTTTGATTCAACAATCAAAGAACAAAGAAAAAACTAATTTTCTTCTACAAGAAACCAAGATTATGCCAACTCCTCAAGGTTTTAGAGAGAAAAAGCCAATTAGGTTTTCTGAGTTTTCTTGGCTGATTTTTTGAATGAAAATAAATAAATAAAGGACAAGTAATATGGGTTTATATGGCTAGGGTTTAAAATTTTAATTTTGCCCTTGGCCCATATAAACTTATTCAAATTGGGTCTAAGTAACCATTACTTTTATTAGACATATAAGCCCAACCTCAATTTAATTTCTACTAATCACCCTTATATGTGTGACCTATTAGCCCCTATTATAGTGGCAATACATATAAACTAGCCCATTAAAGAATATTTTATATTTACAAACCAAGATTGGCATCTAGCAATGCATCACGGCCACCCAACATGCAAAAGTGTCAATATGGTTTTGACAAGCCCTTCAGTGTTCAGTATCTTAGTGTAATAAATATCCTTTCATCATATATCTTGGAATTAGTAAGAGCATGGTTCAATGTGAACTCTTAGCCTACTTTATATTAGTATGCAACCCATATGTGTTAACTCCATAATTAGTATTGCCTTAGACAAGGATTTAATTTAACATGGGCCAAGTACGTGCAAGGTATGTCCCCTCATATCACTTGGGGTGATGAATCCTCTTTGAACCACTCATTCACTTTTAGTATGCTTTATATCATACCCAAAACTACCATTATTTTGGCATCCATCGATTATGAACCCATTTGTGATAATCTCTAAGATAACCTAGTGTCACAAGTCTAAGTATCACTTACACTACTAACACATGAGAATATTTCTATAGACAATTGAGTTAAATACTAAATGGAAGTCCTATAGTAAGTCATGTTCAGTGAACTTGTTACCATAATAAGCACCCATATGATGTCCCCAAATGTCTCTATACTTCAACTTATAAGATTAGTTACATGCATCTATACATGGAGGCTTATATATGCCAGTTTTAGTGCATTGCCAATGCCCTGTCTTGACAATACAATGACCATAAATAATTTTAGAAACACGACTTTGATGCATAAAGATCTCATAACTGTAACTCTTTACAACTTCTTTGCAAGGCCGATGTATTTCATCAGCTTTATCTACAAAAGACACTAACAAAAATTATTCAAGAAAATCTTATGGATAAAGAAATACATATTAACATTAATAAATTATAATATTTTAAATACATGAAATAACTAAATGCTTGATGCCTCTCAAGCTACAATGATTGACTTGCAAGGCTTACACTAACAAAAGTTACATAATGGTAACCCAACTTGTTGACTAGAGCCCAAGATCTAGGTTCAAAGGGATAATTGAATTATGTTAACTTGAGTAAGCACTAAAAGAGTTAAACACTTTTAGCCATTCCCATGGCAAATTAGTGTTGCCTACAAAAGAGTTAGGTTAAGCTATGCTTTTAATCATTCTTATAGTTTGATGAAATCAAGTGGGGTATTGTAAGACACTATTGATAAAAGATCACATATGTGAATGTGAAACATTTCTATGAGAATTGATAAGGCTAAATTTTCTAGAGCACTCTAAGAAACCAGGACATGTTTGGGGCTAAAATAAACACAACTGTGAGAACCAAGAGTGCTTGAAGAGGGATTGTGTGACACCTATTGTCTTGGTTTACAAGAAATGCTCAATAGTTTAAGGCATCAAGTTTACTAGTTAGCTGAGTAAATCCGATAGTCGTCGCCAATGAAGGTTCAAGGCCAAAAGCTACCTATCCTAATTCAATAACTTTTCAAGTTATTCTCTCTCATATTTCAAGTCAGTTTGTCATCTTATTTGGATAATTTCCATTCATGTTGAGGTTTGTTGGATATTAATAGTCCAATAAGGGTGTATAAATACAAAATATTTATACCAGTATGTAGGTTATTGTACATAGATACATGATGCATAAATATGTTGCATGATTGATATTCGTGGTGAATGAGAAATTGTTCTCATAATGCCCACGTGAAGAGGAAGAAAATTTGGTTGTTGACACGTGTGAGTTAGGTTGAGCTTCGGCTTAGGCACAGGCTTAGGCTAAAGGTCAAGCAGGTTATCTTTGAAGAGCCTAGCTCTACCCAACCGAATTTTATTAGTCCGGATAAGATAAATTTGAATTTTAAATTTTGTTATCCAAACTTAAAATTTTAAAATCTGATTTTGATACAATTGATTATAATTGCCCTTTGTTATTATTTTTAAAAAAGAAAAAAATTTTGTCAATGGCTTTTTCGTTCATGAAAAATCAAAAATAGTTTTTCATCTCTTCCTTCGAGTCGGTTCTGCTATCAATGTTATTGTCATCTTTAAAAGAGATTAATGAGTAATGTGAATGAAAAGGTCTAGGAGATAAGTTGTGGATATTATCAAGCGCCAGAGAGGTAGGCTAATATCGTCTTAAGGCCAAAAGTTCCAAACTTTAACTCGATCACTTCGCTGGATTTGGTAAAATCAAAATTTTTTGTCTTTATTGCTTGCCATAATATTTTATTAATTTATTTCGTATACATATCATTTAGTAGTTTGCTCATATACATAGTTAGATACTAAATCATAAATTTTTTTTAAACACCAAATCATTAAAAAGGCATAGTTTAAGAGTCAAATTTCCCTTTTTATGAGCTAAATAAAGTAAGCTAGATGGATAATATATAAAAGTAATGATGGAAAAAAATCCTTTGAAATGACAAAAATAATTATTATTATTATTATTATTTACTCTATTTTAAATTATCATTATACATATTTTTTTATTATTAAAAAGTTTTATCTGATTTATAGAAAAATAAATTTTGTTAAAATATTTTTATTAAATGGATTAATTTGTTAAAATAAAAAAAATTAAAACTTTTATATGGAATTGCTTTATCTTAAAAGTTCTAATTTTTTACTAGCTGTAAAAGGCAAATCAATTTATTTTATATAAAAAATTACATTAAAAGTTGTCTTCATAATTAATTTTGCATTAATATTAAAAATAATAAAATTTTATAATAATTTAATAGATTTTGCAACCTTCATATTCTAATACAAATATTAGTTAAAATACAATATATTAGTTTTTATTTATTTAAAAATATATAAATATGTATTAAAAAATAAATTAATGAATATTCATTTACGTGATAATAAATAGTAGTATAAGAAATTAGATGGAATGAGAGTTTATTTTTCATTAAAAAAAAAAGGAGCGAGGAAAATATACTTTTATTTTAGCCGAATCTGTTGCAATTTGGGCTGGACCTTGGTCCAATAACAACCCTCGTTATTCAAAAGCGAAAAACCGAGTCCATCTCCAAATGTTATAACAAAAGCAAGGGCTCGCTCGTTTCTGTCAAGTGCGAAGGCGCTGCTATTTTCACTTTCAACGTTCGAGAGGTACGCACACCGCACAAGCACAACTTCCTCCTTCATTAAAAAAAAAAAAAAAAAAACCTAATTTTTCTACTTTGGATTATTTTTCTCTTACTCTTTCTTTTTAATTTTCGAAACCTCATGCTGAACTTGCACATGGTGTTTATTTATTTGGGACAAAAACCCTGAGCTGTTGGATTATTCTCGTAATGTTCTTTGGTTTAACTAGCATTGTTACTTTACTTTCTTTTTTGATTTTAATAATGGTTTGTTAATCTGTTCGTTTTGTTTTTAGAAATAGAACTTTTGACTGGTTTAGCAGAAAGAAAGTGCAATCAGGATTTTTGGAAGGTTTATTGAAGGTGGTGTTTAGGAACAATTAGTGTCTACCCTTAGAATGGAAGAAGAATCAGCTGCACTAGGGAAACGAAGATCACCCGAAAAGTCAGATGTTATAGAGACCCCTAAGCAAGAGTCTGCCTCCAAACGGAGAACGCTAGCGCGGACATGTGTGCACGAGGTTGCAGTTCCAAGTGGGTATATTTCCACTAAAGATGAATCCATTCATGGGACCCTCTCAAATCCAGTGTACAATGGGAAAATGGCTAAAACTTATAAGTTTGAGCTTGACCCGTTTCAGCAAGTATCTGTAGCGTGCTTGGAAAGAAATGAGTCAGTTTTGGTCTCAGCACATACATCTGCTGGTAAAACTGCTGTTGCTGAGTATGCCATTGCAATGGCCTTTAGAGATAAGCAAAGGGTCATATATACTTCACCATTGAAAGCTTTGAGTAACCAGAAGTACAGGGAGCTGCATCAAGAGTTCCAAGATGTGGGGTTGATGACCGGTGATGTTACCTTGTCTCCTAATGCTAGTTGTCTGGTCATGACGACAGAGATTCTTAGAGGGATGCTTTATAGGGGCTCAGAGGTTTTGAAGGAGGTTGCTTGGGTTATTTTTGATGAAATTCATTATATGAAAGATAGGGAAAGAGGAGTTGTTTGGGAAGAGAGTATAATATTTTTGCCACCAGCTATAAAAATGGTTTTCCTTTCAGCGACAATGTCCAATGCCACTGAGTTTGCGGAGTGGATTTGTCATTTACACAAACAGCCTTGCCACGTGGTGTACACAGATTTCCGGCCAACTCCTTTGCAGCATTATGTTTTCCCCATGGGTGGGAGTGGATTATATCTTGTGGTTGATGAGAATGAGCGATTCAGGGAGGACAATTTTATGAAGCTCCAGGATTCATTCATAAATCAGAGACCGGGTAATCGGAACAAGAGTAAAGAGGGGAAAAGTAGTGGGAGAACTGCCAAAGGTGGGAGTGGTTCAGGGGGTTCTGACATATACAAAATCGTGAAGGTGTTGCTTCTACTTTTAAATGCTGCTCTTGATTGCTATGCTAAGCTGAGTTTTTTATTGTTCAAAATATGCTTTTTTGTTTTCCCTTTGCTTTATTACCCAAGTTGTCTGATGCTTTGAGTCACTTTACTAGTAAGATTGAATAACTGAAATTTTATCTCTTAGAAGTTTCTATTAGGAACACAATCAATTCTAGAGTTGTGAAATGTAGTTCAAATGGGGAAGAGGAATTTTTCATGGGCATACCTGGAGGTTCTACTACATGCTTAGGAATCTTCTCGATTGGCATGCAACTTTTTATTTTCTTGAGGATCTAAATTTGACGTAGTGAACTGTTTCTCTCCTTTCTGAAGCATAACTTCCAAGTACAAGATGCTGCACGCTAATTTAAATAAGATGTTTCCTTTTAGAATGCCCAAAATGTTTTAATTGTAGAGTTGCTAGTGTTGATGCTTTTATAAGCAAGTTTATGGCTTAGTAAAATAACTTTATCAATTTTTTTTCTTAGCTGGTGGCAGTGCACTATAGGGAAATGGGTCTTTTTGTCTTTATGTAACTTTCTTACAAAATAAAGCATTTTGAACCAATTTCTTATTAATTTGCTTATGGATGTTGACCTTATCTTTTCTGGTGTATGCTCTCATTTGTTTGGTGTAAAGATGTAAACTGTTAAATGATTACATTAACTCATTTATGGAAAGAAAAAGCAATGATTGCATAAGTTTTGGCTGAGGGGAAATGGTTTCAATAGTCTTCAATTTTCATCCTGCAAGTATTAGCAAACATAACATGGGAGAAAAAAGGGAAAAAAAAGTGGATCTTGATAAAGTTGAACATTTTGAAATTAAGATATCACCTCCTTTTATTTATCACTACAAGAATGCCAGTATTCTAAACAATAAGGAAAGATCATATTATTTGGGTAATAATGTGCTAAGAAGTGTCAAATAAATACTCAGCAGTGCAAATCTCTTTATGTTTTCCTTAAATCTATGATTTTGAGGATCCTGCTGCTGATATGGAATTAATCTTATTTGTGGCAATGTCTGTTCTTTAGGATCCTGCTGCTGATATGCTATTAATCTTATTTGTGGCAAAATCTGCTCTTTAACTTTTAACTTGCACCCTGTGGATTGTAGACTTGGTGTCTTGCCTGAATCACTCTTTCATTTAATCATATAAAAAGCAATTCGAATTGGTAATGGGAGTCACAGACAGTTTATCCGTGTGTCTCAGCAATGATATAATATTAAATAATTAGACCTGGTTAATAAACCTCTGGTCACCTATACCAGCTTCTATTTTCTGCAATTTTAAGCATATTTTGTACATCATTACTTAATAGATCATGGTACTGTTTTGGAATTTCAGATGATAATGGAACGGAAATTTCACCCAGTCATTGTTTTTAGCTTCAGTAGAAGAGAGTGTGAATATCATGCAATGTCTATGTCCAAGCTTGACTTTAATACGCAGGAGGAAAAGGATGACGTAGAACAAGTTTTTCGCAGTGCGGTACTCTGCTTGAATGAAGAAGATAGATCTTTGCCTGCCATTGAGTTAATGTTACCATTGCTTATGAGAGGCATTGCTGTACATCATTCTGGTCTTCTTCCTGTTATCAAGGAATTGGTGGAGCTTCTTTTCCAGGAAGGCCTTATAAAGGCTCTTTTTGCCACAGAAACTGTAAGATCATCACAAGGCACCCAACCGACTCTCTTTCGTGATATGCGCTTCATGTTACTATTCATTATTTTTACTCCCCAAAAATCAATGTTGAACATCTCTGTGATGAATTTTGTTTATTACAGTTTGCAATGGGTTTAAATATGCCGGCAAAAACTGTTGTATTTACTTCTGTTAAGAAGTGGGATGGTGATAGCCATCGTTATATTGGATCTGGTGAGTATATCCAGGTGAGTGAATATTTTGTTGCCTTTACTTTATTCAATTGAGACTATTTTCAAGAAGTTCATGTTCATTTGCTACATTCTAAATCTGTAGATGAGTGGAAGGGCGGGGCGCCGTGGCAAAGATGAACGTGGTATCTGTATTATTATGATAGATGAGCAGGTAATTTGATCTCTTTTTATGTGCATTTGAAGTCTGCAACTGTTCATCACTGTTTCTCCAATTTTGAAAAGCCTTCCAAGATGTTACCATTTAATTCTGACCTTCCAGGATTTCATGTTGTATACTGCCTTTTTTCACTGTAAATTTATATTTGTTGAAATATGTTCGTTTTGGAGCAGAATCTTGGCTGGCAGTATATTGGATACTCTTGCTGTCTGTTTTTAAAGAAAAAAAAAAGTTTAGATTGCCTCTTTTTACAGATGGAAATGAATACACTCAAGGACATGGTTTTGGGTAAACCCGCTCCTTTGGTCAGTACTTTCAGACTGAGCTACTATTCAATTTTGAATTTAATGAGCCGTGCGGAAGGGCAGATCACTGCTGAGCATGTGATAAGGAATTCATTCCACCAGTTTCAGTATGAGAAGGTCTCTGGTGAGTTTTTGTTCTCTTTTGTATAAGCATATGGTGCACACAATAACTTGTGGATCTTTGTCTGTTTCAGGCCTTACCTGATATAGGGAAGAAGGTTTCAAAGCTGGAGCAGGAAGCTGCCTTGCTAGATGCTTCAGGAGAGGTAACCACGTTCTTTCTTTAAATGTGCTTTGACAAAAAATTTTTTTTTTGAGTGAATGCAAAGATTTATTTACATATGCAGGCTGAAGTAGCTGAATATCATAAACTAAAACTTGAAATAGCCCAGTTAGAGAAGAAGTTGATGTCAGAAATTACTAGGCCTGAGAGAATTCTTTATTATCTGGATCCTGGACGGCTGGTATGTCTCACTGTACTTGAAGTTGATTGTGTGAAATCACTGTTTTCTCGTTAGTTTTTGAATATGTTGTACAACAGATATGCCTAGTTATGCGTATAAAATTGTATCATTTTATTCTTATTTGTTATTAGTTGCTAGTGATTGTAACAAAAGTTCCTTAAAATATACTTTTGTTTAGAGGTGGCAAAATGAACCCGAACCCGAAAACCCGCCCGAAAAAACCCGACCCCGAACCGAACCCAAAAAAACCCGAACCCGAATGGCCGAACCTGAAATGACCTGAGCCCGAAAGAACCCGAACCCGAACCTGAAACGACCGGAACCGGAAATGACTCGAACCCGAAAAAACCCGAGCCCGACCTGAACCCCAACCCGAATTTAATACTAAAAATAAATAT